>JZLH01S0210372.1:76238-88077 GCA_001188425.1 Eucidaris tribuloides
GGAAAATACTGATTCCTAGCACAAAGTTTAAGCAGTCAATTAATTTTTGGAGAGATAATAAAGAGTATTAATATATATCGTTTTCATAAATTCTTCAAAACTTTAAAACCCACACCTTTAAGTTTGACACGAACAAAATTCTAAGCATATCGTCAATTCGTTGACCACGTGCCATTTCAAATACTTTTATCTTAAACAGTCAAACCATTTTTGCACAAATAATGGCGAATTTAAAAGGTCCATAAATTCGTCGAAACTTTGAAAATCTTTAAACTGATAACTTTGAAAAGTTTCCATACAGTCGTGGAAATTTGAGAAGCATTAAAACATTCCTAATTCGATATCAGAAACCGCTCTTGAAAGCGACACGAACATGAATCTTAGCACATTGTCAGTTTTTTAACCTACTGCCACTTCACATCTTTTATCTTAAGCAGTCAAAATGATAACTTTTCTGAGTAATAATGAAGAATGTTTTTCAAAAGTTGCCATAAATTCGTGGAAAGTTTGCAAATGAGATGTAACGAAACCTTCCTAAATTGCTATCAGATACCTCTTTTGAATTCGACACGAACGTCGCTATTAGCACACTGTCAACTCTTTGACCTAGTACCACTTCAAATCGACTAGCTTAAAAGATGTGCCCTGTTAGCCGCCGACTCACTTAGAGTCTACCGGAGCAGGTGGACAAATGAAAGTTTCGTGTTGGGATCCCCCGGGCGCAGCATCTGCCGCGCGCGTTTTGATAAGCGGCACGACTCACGTACACTCCTAGTGGCGCGCAAGCGTTAGATGATCACGTCTCTCTATTCTCACTTGATGTGTTTTTCGCTGGTCCCTCGTGATTTGGATCATCTCATAGATTAGGATACAAAACGATATAGTACGTGATATAGGTCGGGGCCAAAACATGCAGTCAGTCAAATTGGCTCGAGTTTGATGCAGTAATACAACCTGGAAATAGCGTTGCTTTAGGGATTTGTAAACGAGTTTGTTTTGTGATTTTCGTATTGCATGTATAATGAGAACACAACAAGAATATCAATGGGATAATATCTCAAAAGTTTAAAAAATCGTGGGATGAAATAATCAATTGATCACAATTATGTTATTCTACGAGTACACAACATTTTCTTTACAGTTTCTCGACGACAGCTGATTCAAAGGTTATAATACGCCACGGATTCACGACCAGGCACGCCATAAAGCTTGTCTGGATTAACCACGCACCAAGGTACTCGACAGTCAACATCTAAATCGCTCGCATGTTAACTCTACATTTTCAATTGCGTCGGGTATGCCAGGACTCTCAAGAATCGCCAAATAGTTTGTTCAGACTGAATAAACAGACTTTGTGGAGGTATTAGGCATGCTTTTCCGCTTCCCGTAGGACGATGAAGCTTTACACAAACGCCTACATGCATGCAGCGGGCAGAAACCCTTTTCGCGATCGGTCGCGATAATAGTGGTTTAACGTTTACACGACATGATTTACAGAGTAACGCAAACCGTTTGAACCCTGGAAAAAAGTTAATATGCGAGAGGATAACAACGTCTGAAAACCCACGGAAATGAAGCAATTTATTTGCTCAATATTGCCCTTTAAACGATGATAGTATTTTTTTTTAAACAGATACAACCTATATTTCAAAATGATTTATCGTTCATAATTCAAGAACTTTACAACATGTGAATCCAAAATTGTTAACACTGCATCATCGTGTAGCTAACTTTAACCGAATCAAATCTAGGCAAAAAAAGTTCGGTTCATAAATTAAAAACACAACATTTAATCGGCCTTTAGCTGTTTACAAAGTCCACATCTACTGCAGATCGTAAATGACCAACGACAATACAATCAATTATTCTTGTGTAGTACATTGCCCTAAATGTGCCCTTGGGGGTAGTTATTGGGGGAGATAGTTGTCCGGTGGTAGTTGTCCTGGGTTATTTGTCGGGGGGGGGGTAGTATGGGTAGTTGTCTGGGGGCAGTTGTCCAGTGATAATTGTCCGGGGGTAGTTGCCCTATCGGTTGATTGTCCCAGTGGATAGTTGTTCGTGGGTTACTTGTCGGGGGAAAGGGCTAGTTGTCCTATAGAGTATACGGTTGCCCTAATGGAGGTAGTTGTCCTAGAGCGTAATTGTCCTAGTGGTTGGTTATTCTAGGAGTGAGCTATCCGGGGACGGTTGTCCAGAACGTATACATGTATGTCCGGATACGATCTTCACAATATGACACTGAGTTTCGAAAATAAAAATGTCGTAAGCTTCCCCTCAAGATAATAGAAATTGATGAGCGCACAGTTATTTAGGTAGTTTAGTCATGACTGTTATTAGCAGAAGCTGCGCTCGCCAGCTTTGGTGTTTTCATGTGTTGCTTGAAATGATGTTGTATCTCCCACTGAATGCAATCAGCAGTTTGATTGTGGGCAACAGTGAAAAGTATTTGGTAGCACAATTTCGTACACACTGTCACATACTTAATTACTGATTTTTATACACATTTTTCATGTTTAATGTTCAATTTTCTACATTTTGTAATGTATGGAAATGAGTAGGCCTACCCCAATTTATGATATCGAATTCTAGTTTCCATATCGATCAAGAAGTACAATAATTAGGCATCAACGAATACGTCAATAACGATGTTATTGTTTTTCTTCAATAACGTAAAAAGTACAAAGTCAAATTTGTCAACATGGACACGATTCCATTTAAGTAATGACAGCCCGCGAGCGATGTGTTTCATTTCAAAATTCTAGAACAGTACTGTGATTTTTTTTCCTTCCTCGTTAGAGGACACAATTTTCTACACAAACACGCAATCTCGAGTTTGCCTAAAGGATCAATATTTTATCGGTGTCTTGATATTACCACAAAAACCATATAGAGAGACATACAATCCAACACTCGTTGTCTAGATCGATGTGTGCTATACGGGGTTCAAGGCAGATGTAATGATTTTTGAAATGGAAATCGTACACGAAATGGACCGGTGTCTATGGTTATTACCAGAACATGTACTTTGTTCGAATTATTCCCGACATTTCATCGTATTCAATTACCATTTTACGACATATTTCTTTACAATACCTGTCAGGATGCGGATCATTACGAACAGATTACCAAAAATAAGTATGTCCATATTTTTTTTTCTCAATGCATCCACTTCGATCTGTCATTCGTTTTTATACTAACTGAAAAACAGGGCACTTGCCTTAGTTTTTACATGAGCAAAGTCGCATTTTTCTAAGTAACTACATGGCCTTTTAGGCTAAATTACCTGGAATAAACACAGTAACTCGAGATTCCCATACATTTAAACAGGGGCGGGTTCCGCGAGGGCGCAAGGGGGTACTGGCACCCCCTGAAATTCTCAAAATACGGCAAATCATGCGAGGTTGCAGTGTAATTCGTGAAATTTAGTTCTGTTTGACATTTTCACTGCCTAAGAGTTTTCGACCTGCATTTAAAGCATTATGTTCTAATGATTTGACGAAAATGATTTACGTAGGTGTCGTTTTCTTCTCGCTTCATTTTGAAACAATAGGAACAAGCGACGCATCGATCGCAAACGCAAGTGTATACGTGAAGCTATTAACTTGCTTTACAATTAACAAAATGTCACATCAAAAAATTGTAGTACAAACTCGTTAAAAACAGCATTATTCTTGTAGTTTTAGAAACAGAAAATTGTCATATCAGTACAGATTTTTACAAACTCTTGGCTAGGGAAAAAATATATCCACTCAATACAAATGAATCGGGGAATTCACAATGGTCCCAAGTTCCCATTTGTTTACATGTGAACTTGGACCGTTGTGAATTCACTGATTCAAATGAAAAGTGAGAAAACTGTATACATGAACATGTATATTCACACTAATTTGCGTGTGTGTCTACGTGTCTGCAACTGTGTGTCTTCCAGAGCGCATTACGATGACAATCATTAATTTCAGACGAACAATATGCCAAGAAAAATTTCCGCAGAATAATTATTTTCGTTGTGACGTGTGGCCTTGTGTAGTTAAATAACTGGAGGCATTTTAGGGGTCCTGCGTATGCGTCCCGCTGGCTAATTTTCACATCCACGGGACTGTCAGGGCAAAAACGTGCTTCCTGTTGGAAGGGGAATATGTCAGTTGTTCTCGATTCTTTCCATATCAACTGTGATCACGTCCGACATTAATGAGAATACACAACCTCAGGGATATGCGTAATGTCATACGTTTTACTAGCTATAATATCTCTCTGAATGCAGTTAGTGTATATAGTTCGGATCGGCTGATATAACGGACGTTTCTAGGGTAGAACAGAGCTAGCCACCGACAAGAAGAAACGAAAAAAAAATGAGAAAGGAAACAAAACCAAGAATATCATCTCAGAGGGAATGCAACGGGTAAAATGATACGATCTGCATTCTGAAACCAAATTTTCAGCAAGATTTGACGAATGCAGCACGTTTCTTAAACGTTTAATTTGCATGCTGTATAATAATAGTAATCTGTTACAATGCCTCATATAGACAAACAAGCGGAGAAAAAGTTGTGTTCATAATTCATGACAAATAAAAACAAAACCATCTTTACAAAGGCGAAAAGAGACCTGTTTTATGTATATTTGTAGGTACGTTGGTTTATTTATCATGCGAAGAAGCCTTATTGTCTACACTCGGCCTAATTTGAAACTATTTATAAACAACCAGTATCACGTACGTCAGTACCATATAATTTGTCGCACAGACCAGCCCTCATCCGCATATTTCATCTTGTAAGGTTTGATTTTTCCTGTTGCCAGGTTCAACCAAGGCTGAATAATTGTGTATGTCTTCATGGGGTGGGTATGTATGATGGATTTGTTAGTTAGTAGAAAATCTGACAGGAAATTGACACGTATGATCAGGAAGAAAACGACGAAAACTCTCGCCTCACGTCTTTTGGAATTAATACGTTAAGTGAAATTGGTCAGCTTGCACAGGCAGTAGCTCTCCCGGCTCGACCGGAAGACATTTTGGCCAATTGATGACATCTGCGTTATGTGTCATGGTATTGATGCATAAAAGCCACCATTAAAAATAAGTACAGTAGAAAATTGTCACCTTTTGCAGTTTTATATATTCTTTGAGGACTATAGCTTGTACAGGTTGCCAAGAAGTTGGATTATTTTGGGTTCTAGTATTTAAAATGATTTTTTTATATTGCTAGATTACAACGTTGCTATTTTGAGCATTAAGCAGGGAGAATATAAGGTTAGTCTTCTATCAAGGCTCTTCACTTTCTTAGAGCTAAAAAACATGGCAAATCATCTTGTTTCTTTGAAAGCAAATAAAATGTCCCTTCATTTCTTTCCATTGGAAAAAATCTATGATTTGATTATTGAATGAGACGTTTTGGAAGTTACTCCATTTAACATAGGTTTTTATGGGACGGTGGAAAGGTGCTGTACGACCCACAGCGCGAAACGCAGGGAGGTGGCCAACCAAAATGGAGGTCACTGCTTGCGTACTATTTTAGACATACGTATTACGCGCGTGGTATATACGGTCACATTGAATTTGTGTCTTTCATCTAGCCGTCATATCATTTTGCAAAACCAAAAATATATACGTGTAGAAGATCTTAAACGGAAGATGTTGAACAATGTCATTCAAGCTAAACTGTTTTCCGAATTGTCGTCGTAATTTGATTGTAAAGGCATTTCAAATAAATGCTGAGTTTGACACGCGAGGGTACTACCGCGCACTCGGATACATCTCCATTACACATACACGTGGTGATGGTATAGTATTAGAAGTATAAGGAGGAACGCTTGCCGTACTTCTAAATAGTCTGGGTGGAGGTGGGTGTGAAAATATGGATGGAATCCTGTTAGAGGTCATACATTTGTATCCACATCCAATATCATACCGTTATTCGAAGTGTTTCACCCAGTCCTGCATGGCCAAAGCAAGTTAAAAGTATTCATATATATCGTGGGCACGAAGCAGTCTGCTGCAGGGGCGTCGATCCATTTTTCTGGAGGGGGGGGGGGGTTGGGGAGAACGAAAAATGTCAAATTTCGCCACGCTTTGCCAGGAGAATTACAGTATGAAATTTAGCGCGCAAAAGCGCGCCGCAAAATTTAAGATCGTGTGTGCTAGGTAATATTTTATTTTAAGTTTAATAAACTTAAGTGCCGCAAACTCGTGTGTTTTTCGTAACATTTTTATGTTAAGTTTAGTGGGTTTTTTTAGCGACTTTCACTGCTTTTTTAAACATATTCTGACATTACATTTCGTGAATTTTTTAAAGTTGTCAAAATCATTGTGTCCGTGTGTGTGTGTGTGTGTGTGCGTGTGTGTGTGTGTGTGTGTGTGTGTGGGGGGGGGGAGATATCCGATGTTTGCCCCATAATATTTTCATGGGGTGAGCAATTACTGCCCCCTACTCCCCTCCCCCGGGGTCGACTACTAAATTTCCCATTAAAATAATAAACAGTCACAAGGACAGCAAACCGATTGCTAAACAAACCCAGATGATGAATACATATCTGCCAGGGCAATGATAATTGTAACCCGTCATACGAAGGCCGTATAAAGTCGCAAAATATATGATATGAAAAAAAGAAATGTGGATGATTAACAGAGCAAACCAGGAAGGAGAACTGATGAAGACAGTGCAAGAGAGACAGTTTGTATTGGGGTGGTCATGTGATAACAGGCGAGGGTTTGTAGAAGATGTTAAATCGAAGGAACGATAGAGGATGAACGGGGATGAGGAAGACAATGAACAACTTGGTTTGATGACTAAATAAAGAAATTAACTGGACTTAATTATGAAGAAGTTAGATCAAAGGTTCAAGACCAAAGTTGAATAAGGTACATAGCCGCCAATCCCACCCCAAGGGACGGCACTAAATGACGACGACGACGACGACGACGACGACGATGATGATGATGATGACTTGATTACCATAAAAGATATATACAGTACCTTCAGATTTTGTTCAAACATTGCATGTTAGACATTTCAACAATCTGCATTATGATGTCAAGTTTTAATGCTCCACAAGTGCTGACTCCTATGTCTCAATTTTTACGGCTTTCGATTTTGCAAAGTTTTAAGGTTATCGTTGTGATGGGTCACAATTATTAATAGATGTTACAAGATAGAAAACATGTATAGATATGTAGATGATAGATATTAAATAAGATAAATGGTACTAAAATATTTCGGTGGTATTATCGAGGTGTCGTCTACTGTGTGAATTTAATCCATATCCAATGAAGGTGGAGGCATTTATTCACACAGTTCACACATTTAGGAACGGGGTAGTGACAGATGATTCTCCTAGAGTCAGTATTTGCAAGTGAAATTCTCCTCATTAAGATTCGATACGGCTGGAAATATTTTACACTAGGTTTGTTCCACGCTTTATTTTCGCCATGTTTCGTCTCCCATATCATTAGACCCTGGATTTCCACATCGTGGTCATTTTCTGGATTGAAGAAACAATATGAATACCGGAAAAGTGTTGATTTTTTTTCAACACTCATGGTGTTAAAGCCAATGCTCTTGGTGTTTGAAATAATTCGTTCGGTGTTAAAACAACACCGGTAGTGTTAAAATTTTACACCACGTCTGATATCTGGTATCTATTTTGTGCAACATCGCGGGTTTTAAATTTAACACCCCGGTTTTTGCAGTGTATAATCCGATATTGCAAGTATTCCTGTCGTTCCCCAAAGAAGTGTTACCATCAAAGGCTAATCGTGGCTCTTAACCCGTTGGAGACGATTTGATTTTGCTTTAACACACATAGACCTCTACACGAATAAACTCGTACTCAGTCTCCAACGGGATAATGATGACATTGAGGTGCTTGCTCTTGGCAATATTGGAGTACAGGTAAATACTTCTAGGAATCGCGATAATGATACTTGGAATTCTCGATATATTCAACCTTCATTTGCGAATTTTTTTTTTTTTTTGCAATCCAACCTCGGTTGTAGAGAATCACCATGATTATGAAAGTAGCGTAGAAGAAATATATTGCGTTGTAAAATATACAAAGATTATTCTCCCCCCGAAAAAATATAACTGCGCGTAAGATTACCTAAATGGTTAATTTGAATAAATTACAGGGGTAGAAGGTGACGCATTTCGCGAGTGATGGATGCTAAATCGTTTGAGATTTTGGTCTGTCGACTGTCGTGTTTTGCTAAGCGGATTACAATTGAACCTAAGATGATTTCCTTCTATAAGTTTGCGAAGTACGGTCAATGTTAATTCGCCTGGGGTCCATACCTGGATTTATTTCGGGCAAATAAGCCGCAAAAATTTAAAGAAAAATATAAAAATTGTGCACAAAAGACAATAAGGTCAAATCTCGCTTCCATTGTGCGCAAGAGGTACATAATCCAACTGACTTATATACAAGTGTCTAACTATCAAAACTAAGAGATTTATATAAAATCAAAATCATTTGAATAGTAAAAATTAAGCTGCTTGATTCCTCTTCAAAGCTTCTTAGTCTCATGATGATTCTATTTAAGCATTAACGTGTCATAAAATCACCTATTAGTTACTGGTTTTATCGTTTCTTTGATAAGACAAAATTCAGTTTATGAGCGCCCTTTCTAAATTGATACTAGGTGTTAAAAATAATATTGTTAATCTTTGACAAATTAATAACACAAAAAACTGTACAACAGACTATACTGGCATTGAGTACACTTTACAGCAAATAGTGAACATTTTGTTGAGCGTGGTTTGAATATAATATCAATAATCAGTTTAATGTAATTTCATTGCTTGTTTACAAAGTTCGAGATGTTCAGATTTTGCTCAATATCCAAACCCCTTGTACAAATTGACACTGTACAGAAATCACAAATGGTGTGTGTGAGAGTGTGTGTTTCGTCCCCAACACAACTAGACAATGGCGTTGAACAGCGCACGCGTATGGGAACATTCGTAATGCTCCAATTGCTCTCACTACAGCGGCAGATACAATGTTTATTCAAGTATTCATTAGTAACGTAGCCTGTTAGACTTTAGTCACCTATTCAGTAAGCCATTGTTAATGCTATTGTGTGGGGACTAAACACCCTCTCTACACAACACCATTTGTTTCTGCTACAGTTTCAATTTTGTACAGGGGAGTTGGATATTGAGCAATCGTGAACCCTAATTTTTTTAAAAAAGCATGAATTACATAAAACCTGATTATTGATATCGTCTTCAAACCACTAAAACAAAATATGTTCACTATTGTACTGCTGATAACTGAGTACTCAATGCGAGTATAGTCCTGTTTTGCTAGTTTTTGTGTTATTAATTTTCAAAATGTAACAAATATTATTTACACCTATTATATATATAAAATTTGTGATACGTTTAATGCGCTATACGGGCGTCCATATTTCCATTTGTTGTAAAATTGAACGCTGACATCAACGATACTTCAGAACAATAGAACATCGAGTTGGAAAATTTGGAGTGTTTTGTGTCTGCCTCTCTCACTGTTTCATACTACCATACAATCTCTTACAAATCCCAGCAAGGCTACAATGACGCAACAGTTTAAAATATATCTAGCTACATATAATGGTCTAATGCAAGGTGTCTTTTGATAAGGTAAAAAATAAATGAAACATGAAGACATTAATATTCAAAATGATTATTTAGTCTTTAAAGATGAAATCTACGATTACTCAGGGTTTGAACCGATTTATAATAATAACAATATTTAGTTCTTTCATAGCGCATCTACACAATAGCATACAGCATGTCCCTATGCGCTTATAATGAAAACAAAACAGATACATGTAGAGAGAAATACAATACAAGAAAGTACCAATACCTTTGTATGCCCATGTTCCTCCCATAGACTTAACTGTTGTAATCTAGGCTATTTCACTACTCCACCACGCGAGTGGGAAATTCATGCGGTGACGTTCATGTCATCGCATATCTTGCATGGCCCAGCATAACTTTGTATTCTAGGCATCGATGTTTGTTTGTCATTAACATACTATGTAGGCAGCATATCAAAGTGTGACCGTTTTTTTTTTGTAAATTGGCAGCTCAACAATGTAAACAGTGTCTTTAAAACGTCTGAAGTCAAAAGGATCCTTGCAGATAAAATACGTATCATTGTTGGGAAGCTGAAATCACATGCTGTTTAGGAGGCGAGCAATCTCTTCGCAACACAGTTCCTCAAAACACTAGAAGGTTGCACCCTCATTATGATGGCGGGGTCGAAGAGGTCTATTTGCTCTCCATACCCATGATGTGGTAGGTACAGAATGTTCGCAAAACATGGACAAAATGTCTTGCCTGGGTGGTAGCGGGGAGGGGGGCTTGGCGCATTCACAATCTGGGTCTGAAGGATTTGTCAACAGCATGTAATTTGACATTTGCCGTTTGCTTCACCTTCAGATATATGCACAGAATGTCAACATCAATATCGAGGCTGTTTACGAGTGAAACATCTCAACGATCCGTCTGTTGCCCCGTAGTGAAGTAAAATCTAACTGGCAGGTGTTCGTAATGCGCCACGCGACACAACGATGTTTTGTCAAGCAGACGATAATTTAGGAAGACGTGTTTTGGCATACGGGAGAGTTTGAGGCAACCCGCGCCAAATCGCTTTCCCGCCCAAAATTGAGTCAGTAAATCCGTTGCGAGACGACTTGATTTTACTTATAACACACTATTTCCATAGACTTACCGGTAACTACGAGTACGTCGTATGTTTTACAACGGGTTTAACATAACACATTTACCACCTAGTAACAGGTGGAAGTAAGCACAGTACAGGCTTACAAAAATACAAAATATCTTGCTGTGTTAACTTTTAATTTTTTTGGTACGGCGTGTGTACAAACTTCGGGCAAAGAAATGCCATATTTTCCAAAGACACTAAAGTGGATTTACGCTCTTTGAAATCAACTCCTGCTTGTTTTCTAGCCTGGCTCGCTTTGAAGTGGTAAGATCATAACAGAAACGCCCATAGCAAGTAAACAATTGCACTCAGATACACCATGTCTGCCGATTAACCGACAATGCAAGGTGACGGTGTAGTCAGCTAGTATTTTGTTTATAAAACTAAACGATATAACACACACACCCAAAGAAATATACAAACAAAGGAACGCTGGCAATTTGGCGTTAGAGTGGTTTCATTTGCTTTTTCATATTTCCTCGTTTATATTCGACCTGCCATAATTTTGCAATATCCCATTCGATGGTGGCATGTTAGGCTAGCGACGGATTTACGGATTGGGCCTTATAGCCTTCGATTTTGTTATCTGGTGACGTGACCGCATGGTCACAATGATCATTGTTATTGATTGCGCATCACGTGACATCAGTTATCTTTCCTTCTTTCAGTATGTATCGTGTAAACGAAATCAAAACAAATAAGTGTAAAATCGCAGCGTTATTTTCCGCCGATAGATTCCCTAAACCCAGCACCCTACATCATTGTGTTTGTATCTCTTAATCATATCTATTTTCATGAACGTGAAGCTCGAGTTTCCTTTGCTGTTATCTGACAAAATACAACAAATCACAGTCACCATACTGCAAAATGGCTGATGTTCTCATTCTTCTTTTGGAAAGCAAGTATTCTTTCTTTTGAAAGCATTATGTCACATCTGTAACATCAATGTTATATCAAATAAACATTCATGTTGCATTACCTTCCGGAGGTGTATGAATTTTAGGCACTGACCAAACGAGTAATTAGGTGTAAGCTTATTCTTCTTCAAGCCCATTGGAACGGAACCAGAAAAAATAATGTATTAACTCTATGGGAATTACACGGTTCTGGAGGCACAAAGTTAACTATGAAT
>JZLH01S0210372.1:105012-122345 GCA_001188425.1 Eucidaris tribuloides
GCTGTTTGGCAGTAATTTTTTTGGCAGCAAGAATGTTTCTTGGCGTCGTTAGCCCCTTAGAAATGAGTAAAGGTTTTTCACCTTGGGCCGCACAACCCCGTCCAAAAATAATGAATCATGTACCCCCAGTGTCGTAATAGCCGGGGGCAGGAGGCAGACTGTCCAACGAAAAAAAAACCATTCAGCTGGAAAATCTACCAAACTTTGGGAAAATGAAAGAAAAGATGCACATTTTGGACTTAGTTACCGGGAATTTTTGGCTGTGCAACCCAGAAAACAATGTTCCGGGTCAGTCTGACTCGGAGAAAGGATCCATTGGGGCACACTCGGAAAAGGGTCAGGTTTGACCAAAATCCAAGTCAGGTTGGATCCTTTTTTGGTCAACCTTGACCCGCAATTTGGTTGAAACTGACACTTTTCTGAGTGTGCCCCCAACGATTCCTTTTCCGAGTCAGTCCGACCCGGGATTTTTAAGAGTGTATAGGCGGCTGGTACCACCCCCCCCCCCCCTGGATTGCACGTGAATCTCTGCGTCTATTCTTCGTTTTGCTTAAGTTGCTCAGCACAATAGCAGCAAAGCTTACAGACTTTGTAAGTCGCTACAGGTCTTCTCCCTCACCAAGAACGGTGTGTATATTGTATTCTATGCAAACATTCAATGTGTTGAAGTAGAGGTGGTGTGAACAACTTTTAGAAGTTGATGAATACTCTTACTATTTGCGATGTATGTGTGTGACGAATTTCCATCATAATCAGATGTACGATAGAGTACAATCAGTAATTTCCATTAGGCATATACGTGTACGTGGTACTGCGTACATTAACGTTTAACTATTTATTCTCTTCCTACTCATTTTATTCAAGTAATCCCTTCAAATTTGGAAAATTGATAACAAACCGTGTAGAAAGAGTCACAGAGAAAGAAAGGAGAATTGATGAAGACATTTCCTGCTTTCAAAGTAAATGTAGGAGGCAGAGGAAATTGCATTCCATCAATCGGGTAATAAGCAGCGAAGCTACTGCACGCGTTCATTTAAATTGATGAGTACATTACACCTGTAACTGACGACTTCGAATAAATTGCTCGGCATAATGAATCGCTGAACATAGTATTCATTATCAATTAGCCTAGCGGGAGTACCTTCGGCATCACACGTCTAAAAGCAATTCGACCTACATCATCTACTCCTTTTTTCTGTTTTTACTCTTTTTTTCTCAAGCACAGACAAGAGAATTGGCCGAGAAATTGGTTGTATTTATGTCACATAATTTATCATTTACAGAATTCGAGAACAAGGAATAATTGATGTAATTCTGGGCACGTTCGAACGACGGCTTATATGATTCAGCCTGCAGCACAATTACTATTCAGGCAATTATACGGGTAGGAATAATAATGGTGAGGGAGATAGAGAGAGGGAGAGATAGACAGTCAGAGGAGGGGCGGGGGTAAGTAGGAAGACAAAGAAAGATGAGAAGTTAAGCAGTCAAAATAATTAATATATCTAACATAGAAAATTAAAGGGAAAGTCCACCCTGACGTCAAGTTGGTTTTAATAAAAACAGAAAAACGAGAGAAAAAGAAATCAATGAAAGTTTGGCGAATATCCACCAAAAAAAAAGGAAAAAAAGGAGTTATGAAGTTCCAGAGTTTTAATTTTGAGACGTCACATGCGAGTAGCTCCCCATATGTCATGTAATGCAAATTCCATAAATTGAATTTTTTATGGTTAATGATAAATGAATGTTTTTTTTATGGAAGGCTGTATAAAATAATGTTTCTGATTATATATTGAATGCACAATATTTCTGACAAAATGGCATTTTATGGAATTTATATTACATTAAAAAATGGGGAACTGCTAGCATGTGACGTTACAAATTGAAAGCTTCAAAGATTCATAACTCTGTTATTCTTTGATGGACTTTCGCCAAACCTTCATTGATAGGTTTCTCACATTTTTCTGGTTTTATCAAAATCAAATTGACGTCATGGTGGAATTCCTCTTAAATTTCTGACAGACTTGCCTTCACTAGGTCGTATGGTTTCATGTAAAGTTAACAACATGTTCACACACCAGACTTCCCGTAGTTCCTGTACGTCATACATCAGTTTCATAGCATTCAGAGTTCCCCTTTTACACGTTTTATGTCATTATGTTACCCTTTTATCTCATTTTGTTCCCCTTTTATATCATTTTATTCGCGTGGCACATCCTCCGCTACTACAATATGTTTCACCCCGAGGACCAAAGATTCATCATAGATTCCCCCTATTAACCTCCGTTTCATAGACTATGACATACTTTTCTCCTATCATATGTTTACACTGAGGCCCAAACGACCGTCATACTTCCTACTTCCCATTTTGTGTTTGATTAAAGGCATCGTATAACAATATTTCCATTTAAAAAAAATGTGAGCTACATGATTCCCTATGCTTCTAGTGTCTTTGATAAGGGCTAGAAATGAAGTCCTGTAAGAATATTACAGTTCAAAATGATTATTAAATCCTTAAAAGAGTAAAAAAAAATCATTGAGAGACTATTCCAGTTTTCCACAATTAGACTGCTGTCTTGCGGATTTTTTATTGGCTGAGAATAATTCAAGTGCCAATTTCACAAGTACACATTTTACAAGTGACAGCATAAGTGTCTGGACTTTTGTGTTCTAGGGTGTTTATTTTTCCAATTAAACACCGTCAAATATGTCAGATAGCAAAGTTTGACATTTGTTTTAAACGGGTCTTCGACAATGTTATATAGTGTCTTTAATATGAAAAAATAAAATACAAATTTTCTTGGTGTGCAAATGAGGATTATTGTTAGTTTAGAGCGTTATGGGTGATAGAGATCGATGTGCCATGAGCAATACTCGTTCTGTACGCGTGAATGTCTCCTGCTTTTGAAAATCATCATTAGTATGTGGGGAAAACATCCTCCGAATGCAAAATCCCCCTTGACAACCAGATCTAGCCCGTATGTTGCGGGATTAATGTCACCTCATCTAGGTAAGACATCAAACATGACCGGAGACGCGTGTTTTGCATGAGATGCCATGTTCTAGCCGGGCGGAACCGGGCCAGTGCTTGTCCAGGAGCTGCATGGCGGAGAGACTCCTTGGCAGATGACACGACAATAATGGATGCACTCCCACGAAAAGATTAAGAATCGACTCTCAAGAGGTGCTGTCGGAGCTTGAAGGATAAACCACAGAAACCTATGTATATTTGGCAGACGACATCATTACGTGACCCTCTGTGGTTGCCCCCATTCCAAAGCCAAAAAGCCATAAAGCATAAGATGACACTACTAAATTTATTCCATCAGAACGAAAAAAATACAGCAAACATAAATAATTCACGAGAGTCAGTTTTCACACGCTACGAACATGACAAAGATCATTCCCGCAGACGAGTTGAATGTGCTTGCTGTTGACGCCTACATTTCAAATGTGGTCACGGAACTGTAACGGTGGAGCCTTCTTTGTGGTTTTAGAATTATACAGTGAGAGGAAAAGGTCCGAAATTGGCAGAGATGTTTCCCGATCAGTCAGAACCAACAAATTGAGATGTAACTCAAATTACGCATCTTGTTACCTCGCGAAATTCAACCACGATGTGTCAAAGAAGTGAGTGTTTGTGTGAAAGTTTTTTTTTTTAAGATTCTGTTTTAACATTGCAATCACTCTGTTAGGCTACACTCTGCTGGTTAACATACCTTATGCATCTTTAATTGAGCATTTAAACATACTTTAATTTCTTTCAAATGAACTTGGAAAATGGCTAATCTCCTGATTATAACATCAAAAATTACTGTAAGTGGTTTGCGTTGTGACTGGAATTTCAAAATCCAAGTGACTGTTTCGTCTATACTGTATGGCATTCGTCATGGTTTGCAAATGTTTTCTTTCAGAGGCTTGGAATGTCAATAATAGAATAGAAAATTAATGCTCAAGGGTGCCAAAGTGGCACCCATTAGATTTTCAAAATACATCCGAAACTATTAATTCCAGCCCCTTCACCTTAAATACACCCAGAACTCTTCATATCCGCCCCTCACCCGAAATATGTACGCGTTTTCTACTTAACGGTCATGCTATAATTTTCTGCTGGACTAACATGTAGACTTATAAGTCAAGAACCGTTACGAAACGTCAGAAATTAACGCCACAGGCTAACAATGACCACAGTTTAAAAAATGTGAGCTAAATAATCCTTCATTCTCTAAGTGTCTTTGATAAGATCTAATAATGAAGCCCTGAAAAATTATATTTCAAAATGATTATTTAGTGCTTTAAAAAAAGTGAAAATCTAAGAGTACTTAGGTTGACCATATTCACCACGCCCATTTCCTCTCATATACTCACTGTGTGTAGATCTAGGCTACTTAATACTTCACCGCAGTGATAATTCCAAGGGTGGTGTTTATTCATGCATATCTTACCAGTGACAGCATAACTTTCCAAACTTTTGTTTTCTAGGGTGTTTATTTGTCCATTCAAACACTACTATGTAGCTCAGATATCAAAGTTTTGACAATTTTTACCGTTGAAGCTCCACAATGTAAACTTAATGTTCTTCATGGTTTGGGCCATGATTCATGATGTGGGGAAAGTGTTCTAAGTGAAAATTTCCTATAATAAAATCGCGTTTATAGGTGAACCTCTAAATGTAATTACCTTAAGTTTACGTTAGGTAGATGTATTTATATTTTGCGACTCTATACTGCGTAAAATATTAGGATATGTCTGGAGAAACAATTGACCTTAACAAAATGACAAGGTACATTAGCCGCGAGGACGCTGGTTATACCGAAAAATTATTAAAATAAGTACGTCTCCTATCACTTCTAACACCCGAATACACGAAACTTTTCGAAGTATATCAGAAGTTCGTAACGCAAATGCATTTAAATATTGCGATGTGTGCTTTACGGCAAGTCAGAATATGGGGAAGTCCCATAGAATTTCTCTAATGAATTTTACGATACAATTTAATTATTGTTTCAGATGTTTGTTTAAGTTCATCGTGACTAACAGGATGTTATCACCGGTGCTTGTGCAGGATTTCAATTAGAGATGGAACCTTCACATGTTTTCTCATCAGCGCGTTATTTTATGACTTAATTAGATAATCATCACCTCGCTGCTCCCTCTCTCTATCTCTCTTATCCGGGGTATCTGATTGAAGCTTCGTGCTGCGGCCTGCGGTAGAGTGATTACACGCCTGTTCTAGTTCGTGTTTGATCTAGGTCCTCATTCATTGATGCGCCTGCATCCTTGATTTTCAGCCTGAGTTTCGACATGTTCGAGAGGTATTTTAGCGTAGCAAAAAATGTCTTCCTTATAGTGCAGCGCCAAAAAATATGACGATTTTGTTATGGTTTTCCAATCGATGTAGTATCGCTAATGCCGTCAAAGTCTTGCGTTATAAGGTATGACTTTGTATTTTGTCATGGTGTAGTCGAGCTCTTTTTGGATATTTTATGTGTGTTTCATTTACATATCATCACTGAAATACTCTATTTCTACACTTTTTATGGATTTTGTGACTTTATTTTGGGGGTTGGGGTGGGGCAAAATATATGCGCGTGCGCGCGTGTGTGTGTGTGTGGGGGGGGGGGGGCTATGCAAGTTTTGACTTGTCAGTTTGACAGAAAGAAGTGCGATTTTCTCCAAATTTCGATTCAATTCGATTTGCGAATCGTATACCCCTTTCATAGTGAAGGCGCAGTGGAGTTACTCCGGAGTAACTCCGGGTTGAGTTGATCCGCTTGTACTGCGGACCGACTTTACACCCCCTTTCATACTGGCAAGCACCGCAGCGGTGTATCCGCAGTCGTTTCCATGGTGTACATGCGAGTTTGCGCCATTATGTGTGGCCGAATTTCCTCAACAAGCGGTTCGCGAAAATTTCGCAATCAATCGCTTATTACATTGGTCTGTAGGCCTACATACTTGACTGCTCAATAGTTGATCTCTTGTCAGACAATTGTGTGATCTGAGTACAAAAATATGATTGAAAATACGGGGATTGACTCAAATACCATCAGTTCACGAACTTGGTGTTGGAGTTAGATAAGTTCTATGTTTAAGGTATCAGAAGAAAAAAAAATCAGAAGAACAACATACGTCAAAAAATCTAGAACCAAACGATTCGAACACGCTACAAAACAAAATCAAACCCCGGAAGTTAACTCCCCACGACTAAACTCGCTTGTGACGTTGGGACAGGAAATGTAAACACGCGCGAGATTACTGAGTTAAGCAGAACTGCACTTCCGGTGCGGAGTTACTCCGCCTGTAACCCTCTTCTCGAAGTGAGTTGAGTACTCCGCTTTGAATCCGGATCGAAATAATCTCAGAATTTTCATATTGCCCTCCAAAGTGGAGTAACTCCTTCTGGACTCCGGAGTAACTCCACTTCGGCTGTCAATATGAAAACCAGGGGTAAAAGACCCTCCAATACAAAAAAAAAAAAAACAGCTAGCCTCATAACATAAACAATGTCTACGAGATATATTTCAGTCAAGAGTAATTTCCTTGTTATAAAATTTTAACTATTATTGTTCAACTCGTCTTCGCTTGTGTGTCATGAACTCACACTTTTCTGTCCTAAATGTATCTGATTCAGAAACTATGTCGTGATGGCTTCAAGCTAAGGCCCCGCTCCCCCCTAAAAAAATGTTATGTTGCCCTGAAGTGACTGACCGTAAAATGCGAAATTCGGTCGTGATTTTTGTTTTTTGTTTTTGCAGACCCAAAATTTACAACGTGCCGTTTTTGGGAGAAAATGTCTGATGTGTGCGAAAGATTTGCTAAAATTTTTATTCAATGGCTTACAACAGCACTTTTATACGCATTTTGCACATTCGAAAGACCCGTAAAAATATCGGGAGACTCAACTCTCACACAAATTCGTCCTATACATATACTTGCAAATCAATAATTTCATATAGAGCTTAAATACCAAACAAGGGTGTCGGACGTTCCTGAGTAATAGAACTGTCCATACATGTATGTTTAGTTTTTTTTATGTCGTTTAAAACATACAAAAAGAAAAATAGACCGACGGACTCAATTTTCAAAATTTCCCACTTGAGGCCGACATAATCCTTTTTCGGCCTAATGTATACGTGTAATGTCTTCGCTATGCTTTTTCGGTAGATGTACGGGAAGGTCGACCGGCAACCTATATCGCGATTATTTTAGTAAGTTATGACGTGATAACGGGACATCTGTTGTGTCTGGTTTATCATCATCCTCGCAAATGTTTACGGATCAAAGCAAAGAGCACCATTAAAGAGAGCAAACGTCGATGAGGAGGATGCGGGGAAAAATATGCAGCCGCGTGCGGCATAGCGGATTAGCAACGTTCCTTTGGATTGAGTGGCCCCTGTCAATCTGGTCACGGTGGGGATGGGTGGGGTGGGGGTGGGGTGGGTGGGGGTGGTGGAAATCACGCTGAGACACAGGACTCGAAACCGGGATGGGGTTGGTGTTGATGGGTTGTTTCACAATCAGGGTACATATTGCCAAAAACCATTATATGACTTCACTGCAAAAAATGAATTCACTTGTTGTTGTAAACTTTCATACCCAGCAATTGGCCACTGCACAGTCTGTCTACAGCAGCGAAGAAACTGTTTGAAATGGACAACTTAGGTACAAATTGTGTATGTTTGTGTCAATTTTGAACAATTTCACAGTCTCATCTGATCTTTTATGAACATTATCACTAATGTCACCAATGACAATTACAGATCAGGGAGACCTGTAAAGTAAAAACTGAGTCTAGCTTATTCAAATTCCAAACCCTTATGAGATGGTGGCATGTTAATAAATTATGAAGCTGCGTCAAAATCTGGAAGGAAATTCTGTCAAAATTGTCCTCTCCGAATTTGACGTAAATATGGCATACCTAGAGATTCCCAAGGACAGCATTTTGTTGTCATAAAAAACAAGTCATCTGTATCCTTCAAACCTGTAACATTCACTTTGTCCATACTCCTCAAGTTTTCAGTTGGTAAACATTACAAAGTCGCTAGTTGGAATTCCGTCAAAAAGTGTCCTCTCCGAAAAAAACAGCCTTTCCGACTCATTTTTTGACATCATATATTCCGACTAAAACTTATTTCAGGGTATAGATATTTGACATACAAAAGCACACATACTATGTCTATCTGTAAATAAACCAGGACTGCTGTATCCCCCTCTTTATAATTTAGTACACAAAACTTTATATACCCACATCACCTTTACTAATAACATGCGAAGGCTGAAAAAAAAATGGGTGGACTTGACGCCTCCAAATTTTACATTTTTTATATATGACCTATGTGCTACAAAAATAAAAAAAAATTGAAGGAAAAAAAGAAACTTGATTTTTGACCCCCTGTGAGACTATTTGATGTACCCTGATTGTGAAACAACCCTGATATAGTATCTGTAATGTGGTCCAGGGGAAGGAGGGGAAGGGGGGGGGGTGGGGGAGAACAATAACTCGAAAAGATCCATGTGTTATAGTCCCGAAAATAAATTACAGATTTAACTGTACATTAGTGAACTCCTGCCTCTATTTCCCCCGGGGATCGGGGGGGGGGGATGGTGTTGCTGTTGAATACTCGATTTTTTGTTTTTAGAATGTGTGTGTGGTGGGGGGGGGGGTCTACCCGTTGCCCCCATATATACGCTTGTGTTTGGTTCTCATCTACTCTAAAATATGTATTCGCCGAGTTATCCAGTATTATTCAAGATTATGACCTTTGGGTTACATTTTGCGACTCGAATGTTTAATTGAACACAATCAGCAGATCAATACTCTGTAATAATAATCGTGTATGTTAACTCTTAGAGTGTCAGAGGAATTATACATCTATGGACATTCAGTGTATGTGGTTTATCTTTGTGCCCCTGCATGAACAAGAAGAGTTAATGAAATGACTGCGGAAACTAATCTTTCTTGACCACATAATTGCCAGCACATGAGTTTCTTCACTAATGTAACTGCCGTTTTCTCAAATTAATATGTTGATTTCATCTTCTTGTCACTGTTTGCAAAATCAAACAAATAATTAAACCGAACTAAATAATTTAACTTAATCAGCGTTTGTCCTAAATGTCATCGGTAAATCAAGAATCAAAGATAAAATACTCAATTCGATGACATTTGATTCTCACGTAAATCAATTGTTTTGTAGCAATAACATTGTGTTGTGATCCTATATGGCAGGTGTGTGGGTGTGTTTTAAATTATTAGCGGTTATCGCCGCCATGTCTAGCAGGTCGTGAAGATAAATATGCTTTAACAAGGCAAGCGATTTAATTGCACCTCTAGATATAATTTAACGTCCCGGCTAATAAATTTGTTGAGAGGTATCATTAATATCAACTTAATACAAAGGTTGATAAATTAGTAAATTGATTAATGTAACGCCACTAATTCTTTACCTTACAACGAACATTCAACCGGCAAAAATCCGGGACTATATAAAGCACAGTGTAATTTTTCACGCAATCATTGTGTGTCAAATAGGTTGAAATGGGGCTAGGGTGGATAACTTTTCATTCATTTGTTTTAAAATGAAATCAAGTACAAGGAACTATTGAGAATCTTAAAATAACAAAAGTCCAGCAGTCATACAAAATTGGCGTCAGGGAGAATAAATCAATGCAAGCAATACGAATAAACTAGTTCAGACAATTTTATCATAATACTCAAGCCGCGGAACGTTCTACCACCTCGTCGAATATTCCGTTTCTTATAATCAATCATTCAATCAATCAATCAATCAATCAATCAATCAATCAATCAATCAATCAATCAATCAATCAATCAATCAATCAATCAATCAATCAATCAATCAACCTAATCAATCAACCTATTCATTTTCAATTCAATTTCCATTTCAATTTCGATACAACTTGTAAGTTATACTGAGTTCAAATCAGAGTCAGGTTGATATTGACAGCAAAAGAGAAGATGAAGAAAAAGATGAAGATGAAGAAGTAGGGAATGAGAATAATAGAGGAAACACAGCAACAAAGTAGGAGGTGGAAAAGAAAACGAAGAAATTGAAAAAGTGGATATTGATAATAAAGGGGTTCTAAAATTATTATGAATATGATACAACACAGGACGTGTGGGTAATTTGTTTCTGTAATCAATAGTAGATGTTGAATATTATAACTCGTAACAGCCAAGAGGTTAAATTACCCCTGAAATCTTTAAAGAAAAGAACGTAGACTGATGGCCATCATGCAAAACTGAAATCCACGCCGTTTCCAACTCCGCTTCTTCCCCCAGCATGCAGAAACTGCATTCTACAACGACGTCATTTCTCGGATATTGTAAACTGTTATTACCATGCTGTGCTTAGTGAATCCATCAACGAAAACGCTGTGGTAATAGTACAAATTATGGGCAAATTATGCCAGACGGCAAAACTGAAAGATCAAAGATCAACGATTATTTTGCCGCTTCAAAGCCTACATCCATCACCATTCCCTAGTCACCGATGCAACAAATAGGTCGTGGCCGCGTGTATCACTTCATGGTTATAAGTGATAATGTATACATCATAATTCCCGATGGACGTTTCTCAATTAAAACAGGAGTGAACATCCTGTTTCATTATTTTTTTAACACGTGACATTTGATAATTAGCGCGGTAATATGGTACCAAAGGGCTAGCACTTTTACATGATTAACTTTGCGAGGTCAATTTTACATCTCACAACGATTTCCACATAAAGACGCCTTTTCTGTATAAGGTTGTAATAACTCTATACGCGAATTTACTGGCTTTGCTTTCGAAGTTTCCCAAGGGCATGAAAATCTGGACAACATATTTGTATAGCATATTTGACTATACATAATTTAGAAAGAACTAAGTAGTAAAAATACTGCAGAGACAAAGCAAAGAAATGAAATAAAAAGAACCAGTAAGAAGAAGAAGGACATAAAGTGATAACATTAAACAGAGAGAATGCAAGATATATAGTATTAGTAGGTTGCAGAGAGAAGCAAGAGAGTAATAATAGGTATAGGATATCATAAAGAGAGGTAAAAAAAAGAAGACACACAGAAAATATACAAGAGAAAGAGAAAGAAAAGAAATCGACGAGAAGGAGACCACTCATAAAGAAAAGTACGATGAGAACAAATATAATAAAAATAGAGTTAGTTGAATCAAAAAACATGAAAATTTATACGGAAAAGTTACAGTGACATCGAGAAAAAGGGTGTTTTTGGATTTGGAAATTGCGCATTTTTGTTTGTAATCTTATGCTATAGCTAGAGACTGAAGCGTCACATAATTGTAAAGAGGCAGCTGCCAGTTTTGATTACTAGTTTTGAGTTTTTATTTCTGCGTGCAACATAGAAGGCTGTGCATGCATTTGACAGACAATAAATAAAAAGCAATTAAGGTTTTAGCCCATCCTTTCTTGAATCACGTGACCTGACCTCAAGTCAGGATCAGCCTCTGGCACGTCCAATACTTGTGTTGTGCCATAACTAGATGTCGCAAAATTTATCACATCAAATCAGGAAATGAACGGTAAAAACTGGTATATCAAATGACACCTTTTGTAGTTAGGAAAATTAAAATTTGTGCAATCAGCCTATTCGTTAATTAAGGTTAGAGTCTGGGTTTTTCGCATTTAGAAATTACATGACTGTCGACAATATTGCCTTCGGATTACCATTAAATGCATACCATTTTATGTGCTTACTACTATAAGTCATGTCTCACGTTTCCGCAATACACACGTTTATAGAACTTTCAGCGACATACACAAGTTTATGAAGCGAATTAATTTTATTTCAAGGGACTACAGACATATAAATCTGCATTCAGACATGATTTTTTTGGGTCTTTCATAGTTTGAGTGGTAATAAAGATACGATATACAATTCCGATATTTTCAAGAAATACATTTTTATTCTAGCTGTTTGTTACATATTAGTTATCAAAATCGTTATTTTCTCTTCTTCTTCTTCTTGCTTCTTTCTTCTTTCTTCTCTCCTGATGATGATGATGATGATGATGATGATGATGGTGATGATGATGATGATGTTGATGATGATGATGATCGATGATATGATGATGATGATGATGATATGATGATAGATCGATGATAATGATAATGATGATGATGATTAGCAATTATTATTATCATCATTTCTTCTTCTTCTTCTTGCTTCTTGCTTCTTTTCTTCTTCTCTTCTTCTCCTTGATTCTTCTTCTTCCTGCTCTCAATCATCATCATCATCATCAACCATTCATCATCATCACATCATCATTCCTCTCATCCATCATCATCACATCGTCAAAATTGCTGGCGTTAGTTCTGAGTAAGCTCAACACATGCAGATGTGGACATATTTCAAGCTGTATAACATGGTACTTTAATCGATTGCTGCTCTCCCTCATACTATCGCAGACTCGGACTAGGTTTTTCTCTTTCTGAGGAGGCAGAGGATTAAAAGTCATTCCGGAATCCTGCGATTAAACGTGGATAGGCATGTAAGGGTACTCAAGACAGGAACCACAGCGTACATTGGGTTCGATACCTTGCTGAATAAACGTTCTAGTTCACCTGGGTTTGCCAATATTGTCCTTCCAATAACATGTCAAACTAGATCAATCTGCACTTAAAACACTACGCCGTTTGGTGAACAGAGTTTTTTTTTATAAGTGGGTGTTTTTAGCGATCATTCGACTGTACATCCTTGTTGTCAGTTTTTAAAAAAAGCGGTAACTTTGGCCGTCCCCGCGTCTTCATTGAATCCAATGCAATGTGGTGGCCTTGCAAGTCAAGAATGCAAACAAATGAACTGACATTTTGCATTTTTGCCCCCGCACATGATGCTAACATTACTCACATGGAAGGCAAGACGTTACATGCACAAAGGCATTTTTACGGGCCCCATAGAGTAAGTGAACCCTATGCGAAGGGCAAGTAGGTCCTTATTTTGAGATTATGATCAAATCGCATTTTATGATTTGAGTGGGTGTTTGAAAAGACATTTTGACTTCCGACGAGTATGTTAATTTCAGATGGTCTGGGTATAGGAATACATTTTCCGACAAATGTACGACTATCTTTATAATTTAAACGACCAGTTTTTAATGACGGTAAAACATTGTGGACTAAGGCGTGCTATCAATATTTAAAATTACACGTAACTTGTTCTTTGCGGTAGCTGTTAACTAAATGTCTACTTTTACTTTAGATTATTCTGACATATTCGTTTAATCTCCTTTTTAGATATGGTCCATAGATCCACTGGAAGATTTAACTTTAATTCGTCTGGGCTATCTGAAATTAGCATGTCTTCTTTGATGTCCATAAAATAGATAAGCCTCCGTTCATCATGTCTTATTATGAAAATGTACTTCAACAACCAACACATTATTAATCGCTCTATTGCAATTTCAATATTAATTTATGGCCAAGGACAAAGTAACTTTCTCAAGATTAAAGACCACATGAAATCGTATAAATTGTATTTTACAAAGCACTAGTCAGTTAAGCCGGCTGTCTTTCTCAGGCGGCCTGATTTCAGAATGATGTGCATTCTCGCGAATTCATCGACTTCAATTGGTTTAAATTTCAAATATTTTTTAAAAGCTATTTCTAATATAATTTCCCCATCATTGGTCCTCTGAACCATAAGAATGTCCGACCTGTGCATAGTGAATCAGCTGGTGGTTTGGCCAGTCATAAGATTGATTAAATAAATAGAACGTCAACGTGTCACTAACGACTTCATTAAAAGAAATTAATTGAGCTGAACAGGTGGTTGTTGTAAATATTCGCAAGGCCATTCATGCACTGTTTTCTAGCTCAATTTATTCAAGATGTTAAGAGGATTAGTCAAGCAAATGGAAACCACAGAAAAGATAAAAACTACTTTTTAAAAATGCAGGTCAGCATAATTATGAGGTGTGCATTGATGGCGTGTCATGGCGTACAATATGGAAATACGACATGCTGTATGGCTTTTTTTACAGCCAACCAATTTCTTAATATTTCATGTGTGGGAAATATCGGTAACTTCGTTTACATTCTATATGCGGGTTAAAAAGGGTTGTCGCCAACAGTGTACCGCTAGAGAGATAGCAAGTACTGGTTGATTACTTGCAGAACAAACATCATTTTGATATGCAGACTGCTTCAAACTGTGAACAGATGGTAATTATCTAAAAATGTCACAACAGAACACTTCGTTTTGGCACAATCTGATACACAAATCCCCATGCTGACAAAGTACTAACATAACAGAAATCAATATGTTGGGAGCTATGGCCATTCACATGCAGCAACTGAGTTGACTAGTCGGGTATTGCATACCGCCAATCCTCCATTTTTACTTGCAATATGAATGAATTAGTCCCACATTATAATGCAAATGTAATTTCTCTCACTGGAAACTAATAAAATGTGAGATTTTTGATTGAAAGATTTCCATCAACACCAGTACTGTGTATTTCTGCTTTAAATCACATTTTCAGGCGTGCTCGCACTCGTTTAACCTCTTAAGCATACCAAAAAATTTGCACAGCTCTAGTCTGTGGCGCATTGTGTGTATAGTATGGTTGCAATATTTGCATCTTCTGCACTGTATTAGAGTCCAAGTTGGCTGAGAGGATGTTAAAAACAATGTTTGATTTTATCACCAATCTCAAGAAGTGCGCAATCTGTTTTCAGCCATAGATTTGGACCGACAGTTTCTGGAAACGAACATTCTTGTGGTCGATAAGCCGTAGCAGGATGTTTTTAATTAACCTTCGGTGCCGGACCTCCCCCGCCCCCAGTCCGGGAGCCGCTCCGAGTCCCGACGCGGTCAGATGAAATCATTACAAAAATTGTCTGATAAAACACTGCTGTGCTCGTGCCGTAATAAATGCTGAAGGCTGTGTATTCGTCGCTCGTGTAGGCGCCTGCCACTCTGTCGTTATATGCTGGAAGATCAAATAGTCATAAATATCCATAAAACGCTGCTCATAATTATTACAGTACATGTATGCCATCACAAATACACTCACTAAATCTGGGCCCACGAAGCTATAAAACTGTAACGAGGCGCCATTTTCCTACTGATTTTAGTTGATATTTCCTGAGATGCAAATTGCCTAATTTTTCTCATAGATAAGCAAGGCGTTAAGATTGATGTTAGTGATGGACTACTTGCGATTATTCTCTATCGAGATCAAGACTTGATGTTTAATTTTCTTTTCTTATAGGTAAGCGGACCTAGCAAGTATTACCGCTACAAATTATTGAGATAATTTATTGACACCTTTCTATCGATACATAAGCAAAAGTGCTAAACGTTTAGTTACGCGTGTATAATTGAAGTGTTAATAATTTGACTAGCTGCACTTCAACTTGTTACACCTTTGAGATGGAGTGTCTCTTGAGCTGGAAGTAATTTAGTTGTCATTGAGATTAAAAAGTGTCAGGCATTCACTTAAATCACTTCTTCATGCTTTGGCCAATCCATAATACTACTCGCTATTGATTGTATCATTATGGAAGATTAGGCAATGATAATACTATCTTACTAGCTAACCAGTCCTTGAAACCAACATTATGATGAGGTGTTGCTGCTGCTGCTGTTGATCCGTCATCATCTTCGGTCACTATGCTTCATGTCCGTCATCATCATCATCATCATCATCATCATCAATCATTCGTCATCATCATCATCATCATGCATCGTTCGTCGTCGTCGTTCATCATCTTTTATCATCATCTCGTCGTTCGTCGTCATCATGCATCATCCCTCATCATCATCATCAATCAATCTCTTGAGTAACTTTGTTTCAACTACTTAATGAAACATTTGAAAAGCCAAGCGTTTCCGCAGGCTAGTTTTTACATGAAATCTTTGAAGTTTATCCAACACTTGGGAGTCAGTTGTTCAATTCCATGTCAGGAGTCGTTCACTGTTGTTCCTCCTGTAGATCATTAACCATTAAACGAAGCACTGCCAACATGATTAAAAGATAGAAGGCTTTCGAGCTTTGGATGAGAAAGGGGCAACAACCAGATAAAATATTTTTGTATCAAAAAGGAGAAAGGGTCATTGTTCTCCACGGCTCAGGAATACTACCCCGCCGTTATACTATTCCCAGGACATTATTGTTCTTTTGATAAATTCTAGGGATAATTATACCACGGGGCTAAATGTTCTGGGCGTGTAATTGTGCTAGTGGGTAATTGAGTTGTGGGGATACATTGTCTGGGTCATTTTCTTGGGCTACACGTGTCCGCGGCAATTGTTAAGCAGTGATATGATTGGGACAAACAAAAATGTCTCCTGAACCAAACTGGTTGAAAGATTAATGTCAATGGATACACCAGCTAGAGTGTATCTCCTGGCTGGAAGGATTTTATCTTGAATTTGTTTACTTACGCGAATCAAGCATGATCATATTTAACATTTTGCTTCTCTCTCGAGCCCCGATAAAAATACATTCCATAGAACGTACACACCAGATTTGTCTGTCACAAGGCATACAGATGGAAGTTACATGTACTTTAGAACGAGTTATACTTTTGAATACCAAATTTTGACAGTAGAGGAATCGCTTGCAAGCATTTTACTTGATTCTAGAATACATCACTACCAAGTTGAGGACTTGTCCATTACTTTAACGGGGTAACCTTGTTTAGTGTCAATTTAACCCTTATGACGTTCCATTGTATTCACGTAGATGATCAATGTTGTTTGTCATGTCATCGTTTTAGCAAGGTATTACAGCAGTTTGCACGCTTCTAACCACACAGCACCACCGTATTCATACCGCTTGTGTTTACTGTTATAATAATTGTGCGGTATGTTCAGCAGAATCGTTTACACGGTGACAAGTTTTATTAGCATTCCCTTGCACAAGTCTGTGTTAGACAACGTATCATGTGTGTTTCGCATGTGTGATATTTGGTAAAAGGTTGTTGATGAAAACTATTCAAAAACACAGATGAATGAATTTCATTTGATAGATGAGTTTGCAATGACACTAAAGCCACAGAGGTGTATATTTTTAAAGTGATAACCACTTTAGTTGCACCCAGACTACTAAATATAACCTTATTCATAGCAAAAGTTCCTCTGATAAGACTAGAATCATTACACACCAGGAAAATGTACAAATACATATGTAGAACCATCCCCCAACACCAGTTACAGATTCGATGAGAGTGAAAAAATAGGCTTTATTCGTAGTGTATGACGTAAAGAACAAGTTTGTAAACAGTTGGCGTCTGATTAGTGTGTTAAGATCGGACAGGCGTAAAATAAATCTGGATCATTCTCAGTC
>JZLH01S0210427.1:16287-28225 GCA_001188425.1 Eucidaris tribuloides
CGCCTCTGCTACTCGTTGCGCAGTGATGCATGCAGAGTTCACCAACATACACACTGAAAAACAATCAAAAGACAATCGTGCGTATATAATATACACTTCCTATTCTGGTATCACGAGGTGAGTAGTGACTCCGCCTTTCTGGTCGCAGTGTGAATGGTTTAAGATGGTGAAAAGGTGTAGCTGCTATGCCTATTTTGTGCTATCTGAAGGAGATTAATGGAGTGTTTTAAAACCGCTGAATGGGGCTTATGAGGGGTAACGATCACACAATGATATTTTCTCTCTGCGGACTTCTTACGGACATCCCACAACGGCAGGAATACACTTCCAGACAGGGCCGTCGTTAACTTAGGGCATCTATCAGGGAATCCTCGTATAGAGCGATGGCCATCATGGCTCCTACCCCGCAGACGGCCCCCAGGGTTTGCATGACCAGGTGACATGGCTTGCTGTCCGACGTGTGGTTCATGTTCTCCACCATCTCGGGAAACTGGGGGGATAATTGTAGGGAAAAGCAGGTGAAACAAAGAAAAGAAAATGGAAAACGAGTCACTAGATATTATGACTGATGTTTTAAAGGCAGGGGATCTCTTTTGCATGCCTAAAAATTAACATTGTGTGAATACAATGGCATTTAGAAGAAAATGTCATCTGGGAACCTTTAGCAAAATATAGGAGCCAGAAATTCAGTTTTAGTGGAATTATAGTGACAGTTAGACTCAGATTTGAATTTTTTCTCACGAGAAAAAAATTCCTGCCATAGAACGTACACTAAACGGCTATTGTTTTTCTTTTGCATTTTTCAAATTCTAGGCAATCACTGACCCCCAGATTTCACAGACATGCCCTATATCAATAGCCTAAGGGCATGGGTTATCTCTTCCTGGTCTTCGGGGATGTTTGCAAATGAGATCCACTGCCTTTAACTATTATGGTGATTATCCATATCAGTGCTAAATAATACAGTGAAACCAGACGGTAGTGGCCACCTACGAAAAGTAAAAGATGTGGCCTTCGTAGGAAATGGTTGCTATACAGTGGGTGATTTCAAGTTTGGTGTTGAAATCTGGTGTTAGTGTTGTAACAACACTAACACCAGCTATAACACCATACTTGAAGTCAGGCCTGGTGTCGGGGTTGACCTTGAAAATTATGACGTACTTCCGGAAGTTGGTGTTGAAGCTGGTGTTGAATATCGTCTGCTGAACCCAGTACCGTGGTTGGTGTTTGTAATTTACGTGTAATTTTTCCATTCATCAACACTAAACCCTAGGGTTTAGGCAATTCGTGATTTCAAGTTCGGTGTTGGTGTTAGTGTCAGTCTTGTGAGTGGAAGAGCTGACATGCTCGTGTGTGTTGGCTATGGAGAAAGCTTCGCTGTGCGACGCAAACCGCTGAAAGAACCTTTTCCCCTTAAAAACTTACATAATTCGCCAAATTGATATCAAACTTTCACATATGAATAGAGAAAAGTAACTTGCCTTTCATATTCATACAAGTTTTTTGGCTGGCAGTATTGATTTGGTGTCATTTTTGTAACATTTGTCCAAAAATTTTGGCCATCGGCGTGACTTCTGCCAACGCCATGAATCGCGCGTGACGTCACTCGGTGTTATGTGATCGATAGTGCAATCGGTATCGTCTGCTTAAACCGAGCTCGGTGTTGGAGCTTGATTTAATAGACGATTTTGTTTCTTCAACACTAACACCAACACCAACACCGAACTTGAAATCACCCAGTGTGTCTAAAAGTGAAAGCACCCTCTTTAGGAATTAGAAAATACTGTTGTGACATGATGGTTATGTTAACGTCAAGGGCAAAGTCTAAGCTTTAAAATGCTGTTTGTTTTGTTCAGTTAACTTGTTTTGATTCTGAGATATGTTTAACGACGAAAGGGTAAAATCACAAATGTGCCACTTTTACTAGAGTCAAAGAGAGTATCAGGCCCTCTTCCCGTAAAAGTGGCACAATTGTGGTTTTACCTTTTTGCTGTTAACTAAACATATCTCGAGATTAAAACAAGCCAACTGAATAAAACAAACAGTATTTCGAAGCTAAAATCAAATTTTGCCCTTGATGTTGACTTAAGCATCTGTCACAGCAGTATTTTCTAACTATCAAAAAAGGCGCTTTTCACTTTTTCATGTTTTTGAGATGTGCTGCAGTATGTCTAAAAAATTGTGCAAGTAAAAAGCGCCCTCTTTGGCAATTAGAAATACTTGTTTGACATGATGCTTACATCAATGCCAAGGGCATAGTCTTAGTTTTCAAATGCCATTTGTTCTGTTCAATTTGCTTGTTTTAATCTTAAGATATGTTGTAAACAACAAAAGGGTGAAATCACAATTGTGCCAGTTTTATATGGTCTGTGGCACAATTGTGATTTAACCCTTTCGTTTCAAACATACATATCTCAAGATTAAAACAAGCAAATTGAACAGAACTAACAGTATTTGAAAGCTAAGACTATACTTTTGACTTTGATGTAAGCATCATGTCACACAGAATATTTTTTAAGTGCCAAAGGGGCACTTTCACTTGCACATTTTTTTTGAGATGCACTGTACATGAGGACGGGTTTTACCAAGGCAAGAGCCATAATGTGTCTCACCCTATTTGCGTGCTATAAACATTAACATTTGACCTAATTTACATTTTAACCCACTTAAATGACCTTTAAATATAATATTGATATTGACTTTCACAAATTAATGGATCTGTCCTTGTATACATTTCATGTGTCAAAAAAAAATTCCTTAATACACTAACAAGGATACCAAAACTAAATTTTTTTAAAACTCACCAAATCAGTCAGTGCTATGTACAGAAACATTCCGCCGGCAAGGGCAAATACCCAGAGACTGACAGTACTGAAGTTGCCAATAGCGATACCTATCGCCATGCCGATGTACGCCAGGATAGAAGACACTGCTTGGAACCCCAGGGCCTGCTTGATGCTCATCCCACCCCGTAACATCACGGCAAAGTCACCTGGAATGGATGGAAAACAATACAAGCTGCATTATTTAATTTGAAATTTATTTCTGCATTTTCAACAAATTAACAATTCAAAGAAATAATCATTTTCAACAATTCAACATAATATATGACATTTTTTTTGCTTAATTTGGAAATTTGATTTGATCAAACTGATTTGATTTATTTCTGTATTTTGCAGACATCAAAGAAGATGCAAATGAATAATAATGAATACAATTTATCATCAAAACCAATATGAAAATAAAATTATAAAAAAAACATGCTATTCAAGCAACTAACAACAAAGGTCATATAGCGATACAATTAAATGCATAACAGACAAACTCTTGGAAAATGCAGAGGTTGCCGTTATAAGTTTAATCTAAAAAGCAACGGGCAACCCTAATAAATTGGTGTCAGTAAGAAAATTTGTCGGAATCAATAAACAGTAAAATGCAAATCATTGCATTAATAAAAAGTAATAATTGTTATAGATCTAGTACTCTAGAAAGTCATGGCAATGAGTATTACCACAAATGGATGGAAATAATGTTGATCACAAGTGATGCTGTTACTCCATGGCATTAAATCCCCTGGAATGGACGGAAAGCAATACCCCAGCACACACGAAATGTCCAGAAAAGGTTTTCCATATTTCTAGAAAGGTCCAATACAATTTCGTCCGAAAGAAACGTTTTGAAAATGTCCGGAAAAAACTTTAAGTGATAGGCTAACATTGTGGAGCTTCAATTTAACAATTGTCAAATTTTGATATCTGAACTACATAGTAGTGTTCATATGGACAAATAAACACCTTAGAAAAAAAAAGTTTGGAAAGTTACACTGCCAATGGCAAGTTATGCATGAATAAACAATTAAAACTCGGGGCGAGTTTAAATAGCGTAGGTGTACACACAGTAAGTCTGTGGGAGAAAATGGGTGGGTGTATCCGATTAACTTATGATTTTCACTTTTTTAAAGCACTAAATAATCATTTTGAAATACAATTTTTTCAGGGCTTCATTTTTAGACCTTATCAAAGACAATGGTAGCATGGGGAATCATGTAGCTCAGATTTTTTTAACTGTGGTAAATGTTAACCAATACCTTTAATATATGTGTGTCTCAGAAAATGTTTTTGAAACATTTTTTAAATGTTTTTGTTGGGCGAAACATATGGACCTTTCTAGAATGTAAGGAAAACGTGTCCTTACGTCCTTTTGAAAATGTATTCTGGACGTTTTCAAATTATGTTTTAAAAACATAATTTTGTGGACCTTTTTGGACCTTTCTAGAATGTTTTCCTTATGTTCTTTTCAAAATGCTCCTGGACGTTTTCAAATTACGTTTTAAAAACACAATTTTGTGGACCCGTTTGGATGTTTTTAAAATGTAATTTGAAAATGTATAAGTGGGAAATAATTGACTTGATGATGTTAAAAAACAGTTGCTTCAAAATGAGACTTTGTACCAAAATTAATGAGCAAAGACTTTCAAGACAAATATTTGAACAAATACCATAAATTTATTTAAGTGTCACTTTACGACATGATGAGCATTTTGTGATGATGAGATATAAACTCTAACGGCAATAATGTATTGGAAATGGGATTTTGTATCATGTTACGAGAATTACTAATAGAAGACATATTTGAATTAATATTTTGTACTGTCTTAACATGTGATGATGAGTGGCGTAAAAAAATTATGGTGACAAAAAAATGGATGAAAATAATCGTGCATTGACTTGACATGCAAGCATGAGAGCTAGGGCTCTGATTGATGTGATATTTGTCAGTGGACAAGTAAGAATTTTTTTTTTTCGACATCGACAACACATGTCGACATTAACAGGATTTTTCCTATTGGCCATGTCTCACGGAATAAGTTATACAACTGCTGTACACAAAGCAATGCTCCACAGCCACACACGAGGCTAAATGTGTGTCTTGCTTATCTGAACAAGTACTAGGTTGCTACTCTTCTCCGCACGATATTTCCGCACCTGCCTATTTCTTCCCATAGACTTACTGTGTGTAGATCTAAGCTATTTTATCCTCCACCGTAGTGGAAATAGTTTATTCATGCATTTCTTGCCAGTGGCAGCATAACTTTCCAAACTTTTGTATTCTAGGGTGTTTATTTGTCCTTTTGAACACTACTATGTAGCTCACATATCAAAGTTTGACCATTATTTAAACTGAAGCTCGTTAGCCTATTACTTTAACGAGTGCGACCTCACCTAATTCATGCGGGATCTCGTGGCACATGACAGCGATGGCTGTGCTCAAGCCTCCAGCCAGACTGTCGGCAAAGGCCGCACCCACAACGAGCCCGTCGGTAAAGTTGTGCATCCCGTCGCCCATGACGACCATCCAGGCGATTGCCGAGATGCCCGTCTTCCCCGAGGGGGCGTGGCTGTGCCCATGGTGATGGTGACCATGGTGATGATGATGATGATGGTGGTGTCCATGATGCTCGTGGTGACTATCTTGGCTCGCCTTGCGCTGTTTTTCGGGATGCGTGTCTGTGATGGCGTTCTTCTTGGAAATAGACGTGTGGGAACCATGGTGCTCCTTATCGAGGCTAGATGAGTGGGACTGATAGTGGCTGTTGGACTTTAGGTCTTCGAATAGTTTTGTTTCGTTACATTCCGTGAAGTCGTTGCTTTTGGTCGTTGGGGTTACAACTGCCACTGCACATCAAAGAAGAGCAGGAAAAATTTATCAATTACCAAACACTGTATGTGATCCCAGGGGGGCCACCCACGTATAAATGTTGTAACCATGCATGTACATTGACTTTCAAATATAACAAACAACATTTTTTCCAGCTATACCCCAAAGTGCAGATGCATCCCCCAAAATACCCCCCCATTCCCCCAAATTAGGTATTTTGATATGCTAAACGCGGATCCATGTTTTGCTTAAAAAAACTACCGTAATGTTGTGTTTTCATGTGCATGCATGGTTACAATATTTATTCATGGGTGACCCCACCCCCCCCCCCCACTCAATGTTTAGACAAAACCCCCCTCACACTAACAACAAACTAGAAATGGCAATTTCCTTTAGGGGCTATATGGCTAGTGAATGGGACAAACACATGTAGATTGCATATACCTGTACCAGCAAACCAGCTCAGTTCAGCAGATGATTTTCAACACGATCAACAACACCAACTTCTGGAAGTGTGCCATGATCTCAGGGTTAACCCACTAAACAGGGATCGATTTTAAGCTTCCGATTAGTGTTAATATGATACTTAGAATCACCCATTGTGTCAGCACCTCAGCAAATATTACATGGAGAGGACTACTACTAGCTTTCTCTCATGTTTGTAATTACAGGTGCTATTTATTTTTTGGATTTCTATTAAATTCGAAATTGACCATGTACAATGATAATCTTCTATAATCCCATTTCTTTTTAATTCTAAACAGACCAGAAACAAGGCTAATCGTCTAATCCCATTATATGCCTTATCTGTGCAGGCTTAAATAATGATGAAAATAATTAAGAGTGTGCTAAGTGATGTTAAGTATGTGAGGAAGATCTCACATATTAGTACATGAATGCATTTACCGGAAGGGCTCTACACAAACACGCTCGACGTGATTAGAATAGTATATTTAAGTCTATTTCTTGACAGTCATCACTATGGTGGTCCCCAGTTATGTCTTTAAAGATATCTACCAGTACTCTTCTTTTTGTTCTTTTTGGTAAACATATACACTTACAGATAATCTAGAATTACATGGTAAAACAGATACAACACAATGGTATCAGCGAGATGAATGATAGTTGAATTGCAGTTGTAAACATTTGATTTAAAGATTAAAATGACTGATGTAGATGTGAGCAATAATACTTTGTCACAATTTCTTCAGATCTAATGATCGCAGCGAAGATGTGAGCAATAATACTTTGTCACAATTTCTTCAGATCTAATGATCGCAGCGAAGACGCAGATCACCAATTCGTCTTAAAATCTAGTGAAATTCTGTAAATGTGGCAATGCACGATCATCACAACTTTGGATCATTTACATGTGCCAGAGAAAAATGGTGAAGATGTTTATAAAAAAAATGTGAATGTTTCTAAAAACAAATATTGATATCCCCACAATTCACAAAATTACACCAATATGAATTTTTAGTTCACAAATGCCTGTTTTTTATTCTAATTTTCACATAAATCATTTCATATCTAATGTAGACCTGATACTGATGTAAATCATAAATGTATGAATCAATGTCATCCACACAAAATTATGTCAAGAGTATTCTCAAGTAAGGTATTCTTTTGTAATTTTCAATACTAACAAGTTAGGGTTAAAAAGTTAGGGTTCAGATTTTGCTCAATATCCAGTCCCCTAGATACAAAATTGAAACTGTACAGAAATCAAATGGTGTGTGTGAGAGTGTGTGTCTGGTCCCCACACAATAGCAATGGACAATGGCTGTGGATAGCGCACATTGGAAACTCTGGTATGCCAATTTCTCATCTATATCCAGGGTAGATATATGCTATATTAATATTCATTAATTAGCCTTGCAACTGCTAGACTTTATTCACTATCCACAGCCATTGCTATTGTGTGGGGACTAGACACACACACTCACACACACCAGTTGATTTCTGTACAGTTTCAGTTTTGTACAGGGGACTGGATATTGAGCAAAATCTGAACCCTAACTTTTTAAATAAGCATGAAATTACATAAAACTGAATATTGATATCTTATTCCAACCACTTCCACCAAAAATGTTCACTAATCAGCTGCAACTATACTCCATGCCAGTATGATCTGGTGTATAGTTTTTGTGATATCAAATACCAAACTTGACAAATCTTATTTTTAACACCTACCTTCAATACATTTATAGTCACTGTGGAAAATATTCACAGGTGGTCATGGGTGGGGATCAAACCCAAAAGTTGCCCCCTGCCCAAGTAGATCAGAACCTAATATTTTCACCCTGGCCATCAGGCAAAACTCGGTGGTCTATTGGTAATGATACTTGTCTCATAAACAGGAGGCCATGGGCTCATTCCCCACCTGAGTGCCTCTGAAATTTGTCTATAGTGACTACAAGTTATTATTGCATTGAGCATAGTGTTCAGCTTGTATTAACTCTTAAAATGCCGGAGGATTTACGACTATCTGGATTTGTGTGTATTATTTGGTGGAGATCTGCGACTTTGGCACATTAAGAGTTAATAAAGGCAATTAACAAAAATGTATAATTATTTTACAGATGAAAAAAATAATGTTAAGAAAAAAATCATTATTCAAGGTTTTTTTTCAGTAACTAATTCTGCATTTATAACAATATCACCACAACAAAAAACAATAACATAAACAGAAATTTAAAATAAAAATTCAAAAGGTAATTTTGCAAATTTTGTAACAAAACGTAAATGTCCTCTGCAATCTATGACAATACAAGCTAACAGATATCTGCTTTCCTGATGTGTATCATACGTCATCGGTCTTATGCCTAAGGGGCCTTAACCCTATTTTACCTTCCTGCCAAAAGGGCATTAATACCACAAGTTTAGAACACTCGTAAAGCCCTTCTGGCATAAAGGTAAAATAGGGTTAAAGGCCTTTTGGCATCTGACCGACGATTTGTTTCTGAAAATTTATTATCTCACCTTCTTCGCAATCATGGTGCATCATGGGTACTAACTCGTGGCCCGATTCCAGGTGATGGCACAGACGTTCTCCGATCTCATGACTGCTGTGGATATCAGAGGCGCTATGGTTGGATTCGGATGCCTGTTTAGATTGCTGTGGTCAGCGTACAGAAATGTAAAGTAAAATGTTATCTGAGGTGTGCTACGTGGTTTACCATGAATATCCCAATTACTGTGGAATTGAAATAAAAGATATTCTGTTTAATGAAGGAGAAAGATAAGGGTTCCTGAAGTTCACTTTAAACATGTGGCAAATCGAGAGTTAAATCACACCATGCTGTGCAAAAATTGTTCATAAATGTTACTTGTCAGCAGTGTCTCCTTTTTTTATAAAAGAAATAATAAAATAAATTGAAATAATAAATGAATGAATAACTAACTAACTAACTAACTAACTAACTAACTAACTAACTACATAAATAAATATCTGAACCACTAGAAAGGAACAGAAAATAAAATAAACACTATATGTGTGGGGGTGAATATTTACCCTTGCATTTTAATTACAAATTCATGATGAGTGTTTTTTATGTCATCTACAAACAAAATGGATGCCATTTAGATATTGATACTCACACATAATCAAAGCCATATTTACTGTATACGTGGAATATTCTAACGTACGCAAAAATTTTCACTTCCTTATATTTCTGTAGAAAATGAATGAAAATACAATGAAATTGCGAAAATAAACTCTCGCGAATTCCCCGTCTTGAAGCAAAATCGCGAAAATATAGGGCACGCGAAATATATGGTGTATACAGTACTCCAAGATTTAAAACATCTATCACCCACAGCTATCATTGTTATGGATATGGCAGTCATAAAATGAAATTCTTGGCCTGGCATTTTGGTAATGAGCCAATAAATTTCATTCATGTTAAATGGAACATACGTAGATCATAGGCTCAGTCAGTATACAATACAGTATTACACATAAAAGTTGGGATCCCATGTGTCAAAATTTTTAGCTGCTTAAAGTTGACATTACAGTCCAAAAGTGGCTCAATGCGGCACTGTTCAAGAATGCTAGACAGTTTAAAACTGAGGTATATTCTCTGACATTCTCATTTGTTGGGAAACTTACACGCAGTACAGGAGTAACATGTTGAGGGGCAATTCCACATTGAAAACGTCAAAGTTTTCACAATATTTTTTCAATATTTTGAAAGAGGTGTGAAACATGTTTGTCGAGGATATTTCATCTGAAACTGGTCTACAATTGATGACCTTGTTGAAAAATGATCAGGTAAAACATTTACCACATGCCGTAAATTTTTATTGAATTAAATTTTCGAGAAACCTGAGATATTGTCTTTGGTAGTCAGTCTTCCAATTGATTAAATATAAAAGGTAAAGTTCACCCTGAGGTCAAGTTGGTTTGAATAAAAGCAGAAAAATGAGAGAAACATATTTATGAAGGTTTGACAAAAATCCATTAAAGAATAACAGAGTTATGGCATTTTAGAGTTTTAAATTTGTGACGTCATATGCGAACAGCTCCAAGAGGCATCAATCCTGTGGGGGCGGGGGAGGCCAAACATATCGATTTGCCTCCCCCCCCCCGAATAATTTTGGCAACTTGAAAAATTCATGATATGTAATGTTAACATATGTTTTAAAAAGCAATGGAAAGTACTATAAAACCGTTAAACATGGCATAAAAACCACTCTTAAACATACAAAATTGTCATTTGCGCCGAAAAATTAGGAAATTGTTTTCACTTTTGCCCCCCTAATCCGAAACATGGATCGACGCCCCTGACAGCACCCCATATGTCACGTAACATAAATTCCATAAAGTGCTGTTTTCTCAGAAATTTGAAAATGATTTTACTTGTGCATTCAAAATATTATCTGAAACATTAATTCATACAGGCTTCTATTTTAACAAATTCAATTATCATGACCAAAAAATTGCAATTTATGGAGTTTATATTACATGGCATATGGGGAGATGCTCGCATGTGACATCACAAAATTTAAACTTTGAAACTTCATAACTCTGTTATTCTTTGGTGGATTTTCGCCAAACTTTCATTAATATGTTTCTCTCATTTGTCTGATTTTACCAAAATCAACTTGAACTCAGGGTGAACTTTGCCTTCAATGGTATAAAAAAAGAGTGGCACCATCACGAAGGGACGAAATGAATTCTGAATTCTGAGTTCTTCAGCCTCCAGACAAGTTAAAAATAAGGTTAGAATACAATATGACATTCAACATACATACAAAATATACAGAAATATAAGCTGATATTAAAACTGCATGGCAAAGTCATCAACATTTGTTAGTAAATGGTGGTGGGGGATATACATGACAATTTATTTCAAAACAAAGTGATGAGTCAAGATGTGCATTCCACTTCATGCCTTGGTCAATATTTAAATATCTTCCAAGTAAATGAGAGAAACATCCTGATAAACAGTAGATGATTATCACCCAGATTCTCTCCCAATTAGAGTTATATCAGTAAGGTTATTTTGCTCCCCGGAGACCACACATCAATATCCAAATGGTTTCGAATAACCTAAAACAAGATTGCCTGTCATAATATTTGTATTCGCTGTTGATGTTCAGGGAAATCTTCATTGATAAATGAAGAGTTACAATCCTGTGAGCATGTACTTGGCTGACTACCTTCTGTATTAGCTGTTCACAAGGGGGAAAAACACTTGAAAAGATGTATATTCCTTCCTCTCTAAACTGACAAGACTCACCACTAAACTTTGCCCCCCCCCCCCCGACTGACCTACATTCTTCACAATTCAAATCATTGGATAGAAGTCAGACTTCTCCCCCAGTAAGTCCTAATGACCTTCCATAATATCAACTGCACTTGAGAGCTGAGTGAGATGAACTTACAAACTTTGCACACACTTCTAAATAACCTTAATGATAGATTCATAGCCGGTTTTACGTTTGAAGGTTGGTTGCCGGTTGGATAACTGTATTGATAAACCTTTACTCCCAATTGCTTAGATTTTTTTTCAGGGAAGCCCTAAAACTGAGACAAAGTCACATGAATGATGGATGATTGATGGGGTACCAGATTAATAATTGAACAAAGTGTTAACCCTATATTAACTGAGGGGGGGTCAATTTGACCCCCCCCCTCGACGAATTTCGTGACCACGCCGCCGTGCAAAATTTTTTGATCGCATCGCTCATTGACTTTTTACTTTCAAGTCTTGCGCATCTTTTGAGACCGTTTTCGCGAAAATCGGACGTACCGTTATGACGCTGCACGACTTTT
>JZLH01S0210427.1:44362-56441 GCA_001188425.1 Eucidaris tribuloides
CATTGCTGGCGAATATGGGCTATCCGAATGGGGCTATAATGTACCTTGCAGTGCACCTGCTGCCTTCGCTTCTGTAGGTGTGTTTGTAGGAGCACCAGTAGAGTGGTTATGCCCATCATCGGCACGGTGGACGTCGTAGATGACGCAGGCGTGGCTGTCCAGCTGCTGCATGAGAATGGGGCACAGGTGCAAGAACTGGATCGGGGTGATCCCATCGGCTGGTAGGACACTCAAGGAGTTCAGAATTTCATTGGGTGAGAGACACTACAGAAAAACAAAGAAAAAATGAAGAAAAATACTTGTATTTTATGAGAAATTATCACCTTCTGATACATGAGATACCAGTGGTTTACAATCAACCATCTCATACATGTACATAAATTAGTTTTTCTTGCCACTTTTCAAGGATCGATCTTTAGAGTTGAAAATAAATCCAACTTTTTGCTTGATTTAAAACAAAATTGTATTTGGTTTTTTTTGTAATAAGCAACTCATATATTGTTACCCATAACTAGGAATATGGGTTGATTTGACAGAATCACATTTGTTTTAAAATAAGAAAAATGAAAGAAAAAAAATCTTGATTTCTATCATGATTATTTACTGGTCACATGCCTAATCATAATCACATGACCAAATGTATCTTTTTCTTAAAATTCAAATTTGTGACCCCATCTACCAAAAAAAAACTAGAGCAGTTCGACTGCGCGCAGTCGATGGGTATGCCTCCGCAGTCCGCACTCTCATTCAATTGATGTAATTTGAAAAGCTTCAAGTTACCATGGTAGCAAGACCAATGAGATGAATAAGCCCATGTGACCTTTGACCAAGTTACAGTAAAATCCAATAAGCAGTTCTTAAATTATCGCGACAATGAGCTCAATTCAGACATGAGGCCTTGTGACCTTTGATCTCTGACCTTTCAAATCCAAAATCGAATCAGTAAATTGGTGCCTTACTGTATGTTAGATACTTCAGTCATATTCAAGTTATCACAGTAATGAGCCTAAATCAGACATATTTAAGATACTACGGCCAAATCAGACATATTTTAGGCCCGGTGACCTTTGACCTTTCAGCTCCAAATTTAATCAGTTCATTGTCGCCTCATAATACATACTTTACCCAAGTTACAAGAAAATCCGACAAGCCGTTCTCAAGTTATCGCGATAACGAGCCCAAATCAGACATATTTTAGGCCCGGTGACCTTTGAACTTTGACCTTTCAGCTCCGAAATCTAATCAGTTCATTGGTGCCTCATAGTACATACCTGGTCCTAGTTACATCAAATCCGATCGGGGGTTCTTAAGTTATCGCGGTAACGAGAACCGGTAACGGACGGACGGACGGACAACCCGAAAACATGATGCCTCCGGCAACTTCGTTGCGGAGGCATAAAAACCCCAAAACACTCATAGATTTAAATTGTGATTTAGATCACTTAATTTAGATCTGCCAACCCTGCATGCTCCCAAAAGTTATCAACCCAGCACTGTGAGTGTTTTTTCATCATTTTGTCTCTGTTATAATTTGCAGAAATTGCCAGTTACTTTATATGTACATGTATAGTGCTGTAACAAGTTAGTAAAGTCAAATCTGGGTCCAGGTTTGTCTGGGACTCCTGTTCAACTGTGTCTGGATCCAGGTCTTGTTACAGCAATAGTTACAGACCCGCCTAGAATTCTTTTCGACACCATTACACCATTCGCCAAACCCTTTATAAGCTAGCCAAAAGCTTCAGTCCCTCTGTACTCCAGTTGGCTATGTCTGGCTCCACTGACCTCAGTACATGTAGAAAAAGTCATTTTTTGATATATAATTCCCCAGGACTGACAGTTATCTCTATCTATCAAAAAGCGAATGGTGTAATGGTGTCGAAAAGAATTCTTGGCTGCACTGTACATGTACATGTATATGCAGACCCTTCATTGTTCCAACTCACCTCAGTGGAGTGTAGGCCAGCACTGACGTGGTGGTCCGGATGTTCCAAAACATGCGTTGAATCGTTTCCTGCCCAGTAGAATTTTTAGCATCTGATGGAGCACTAGTTACATCTCTACGAGTCCTGTGTTTCGAACCAGCAGCCCCGTGACCAGCACGCTGACTTCTGATGCGGTGATGAAACTTTTTTTCCCCGTTTCTTCTGCCGTCTGGTGCCACTAACTGGGAGATGAGGCTTTGGGTGTATGCACTTGGGTTTGGTCCTACATGAACATCAACTTTGGTTGAGTTAGTAACATCGTGAATATCGTGAAGAGTACCTAGACCGACATTTCCAAGCAGCCTTGCAAACCCACTGATGTCTATTTTCTCTCCACTGCCATATTTGGCGAAGAGTTCTATCAAGCAGTCTCCGGTCCAAGAATTAAATCCACCATCTGTCCCATCACACAGATTTGTTAGTGGACTAAGTCGTGATTCGTCTCGAGTTGTTTCACCGCTACCGAGGTCGCAGCACCAGCATATAACACCTATACTTAATAACGTCAGCATATTACTGCCAATAGTTGATGCTAGCAGTAGCATTTTTCTTGCCATCCCTGTGTCTGGATTTTGAGGGCTGTCAACTCTCACGCACTGAGCGTCCGCATTTCATCCCTTTCTCACACAAAATTTTTGTGTGATTTTCTATACATTTCTGTTGATCTCACGCATTTGGACCACTCTCTTATATCATTGGCCTATGGGAATCTCACACAAATGGATTCACTGACATTGGTAGCTCTGGATTTTGAGAATCTGAAATTAAAGCAAAAGGAATCAGTCATTAATGACAATATTATGAGTTATGATCCATTTGCAAGACCACAAGCCCACATTGAATTTACATGTATTCAAGCTGATTTTCATTGCATCACATCACATATCTCACATACATGTACTAGCATTTCAGAAACACACAAAAGGAAGCAAATGTGATGAATTTGACACACACGCACACACACACACACACACACAAACACATACACACACACATATGCACACACACACACATACACACACAAACGATTTTCAATGGTTCTACAACGTTACAAGGACATTTATAAAACATTCTAAGAACGTTTTCAAATTATATTTTAAAAATGTCCAAAAGGGTCCACAAAATTATGTTTTTAAAACTTATTTTGAAAACATCCAGAAAACGTTTTGAAATGAACGTAAAGAAAACGTTTTCTTTACATTCTAGAAAGGTCCAAAAGAGTCCAAAGAAATACGTTTTTAAAACAAAATTTGAAAACGTCCAGAAAACGTTTGATAAAGGATGTATGGAAACAGATTTCCTCACGTCTATACCTTTCGTCCTAAGGAAACATTTTTAATACGTTTTAAAAACGTTTCCTTCGGACGAAAACATATCGGACCTTTCTACAACATAGAGAAAACGTTTTCTGGACGTTTCGTGTTTGCTGGGATCTGCTCATACAGCCAAAAATTATTTCTGAATGCAGAAATTTCAACTTCAATACATCTAGAATCTAAATCCTAACTGTATTAACTTTTGAATCACTAACCTGAGCTGAACAAATGATTAATATATTAAAGTGGAATGAAACCCAGACATATTCCTGCATTCAGATATTACAGAACAATACAAGAAGGAAATTAGTGAAAGTTTGAACAAATTTGGTTGAACGGTTCAAGAGTTATGTTTGTTCAAAGTTTATTTGATCCTTTTTATGTGAGGATGTTATAAATTTGTGATTACTCTATTACATGCTGCTGTACATGCTACTCTAGCCACTAATTAGATGCAGTTTATGTGCTGGTGAAATCTACATTGAAATATTTTTACTGCCGAGACATATTCTGGAATGTTGAAGAGCTGTCTGGGCCAAATGTAATTTACATAGAAAAAATGTAACTCCCCAGGTGTCAGCTAATTAGCCATGATAAAGGAGGCATTTCTGTGAACATTAACTAGTGAGTTCAGTGACCTTTAGGCTAATGTTGTAAACAGTTGTTTATGAATGGAATAGTCTAGATAATAGTAGATTCTAGAAAGCGTCATTGTGTTTGTTATTTTGATATTTACAAGCTATGAATAGATGATTCTAGACTAAGAGGGTTTTGATATAAATATCAGTTGTTTTGGACATGGATTCAGAGTTTTCTTGTCATCTTAGCTCAAGTCACATTGTTATAGTAACCTGCATTTGGAGTTTATTGTGACCTTGGCACGATACACAACCTGTGGAGTTAAATAGGAGAGTTTTGTGTGTGGACCTGCCTGATTTATTACCTGAGATAGCCTGTGGATTAATTTTGGAATTATTACATCATTTGGCTGGCCAATTGAGAATACGTTGTGAACTTATGTTCAACACTGATTTCGTCAGGGAATACCTACTACACTCTTCTATTGGGATTCATACCATTGGGGACTTCTACTAATCGGGATCATCTTGGATCATCTGTTTGGACTTGATTACCGAAAATTGCTATTCAGTCGTACAACATCGGGATCAATAGTCAGCGATCATAATTTTGGAATACCGGATCGGATTACTACTTGCGACATCAACTGGAGCCGCGGATTCATTCGACTACATATCTCTTTAGCATGTAAGTTATATATTTACTTGTACGATCATTGTGAAAGATTGTGAAGGGTTTGTTGTATTTTTTTTGAGAAAAAGGGGGAAATACCCCATATAATAAATATTTGTTAATCAAATATTGGTATCATTTGTTTTCATCTTTTCGTTGTGAATTGATCGTAACAAAATTGGGGACTCGTCCGGGAATGGACATTCAAAACAAGCCAACGTTGTTTGAAATTCAGAGAAATTTGATTTCATAAATTTGATTGTTCTAGAACATTCTAGAATACATACAAACAAGCTTTCACATATTTTGATTTGGTATGTTGTATACTGTATTCAATCATCATTGAGTACATTTTGATGCTAAGGCGTTTGCCGAGAGGCAAGATTTTGTCCTATACAGATTTTGGAAAGATTGAAAAAGTGTAATTTGATTGCTATTCCCCAACATTTGAATGTTGAATTAACACAGGATGAAGAAGGCAGAGATACTTGATAGTGTAGCTAGTCACAATGAAGTTAGAAAACAACTCAGACTGTGGATCAAGCTCAGATTGGCAGTAGATCAGACATCACAGCTTGAGCTTGCCTAGAATGGAATTGAAAGAGAGAAGATGAGATTAGAATTTGAAGAAAACAAAAACAGCGAGAGAAGCTGAAGAGAGAAAAGAAAGAGAAACAGCGAGAAGCTGAAGAAAAGACGAGAACAACGAGAAATGGAATACAGATTGCGTGCAACTTGAATTAACTGCAAGGTACACGCAGACAGGAAAACAAATCTGACATTTGATGTGCGCAAAGAATGTTCGTTTGGTGCCAAAATTTGAAGAGATAGAGTTGACAAATATTTTGTGTCATTTGAGAAGAAAAGTGGCTAATACGTTGAAATGGCCACAGGAATTTTGGCCTATGCTTCTCCAAAGTGTTTTTGTTGGTAAACGCGCAGACGTGTACTCATCTCTCTCGGCCAGAACAGTCATTGACTTGCTACTGTAAAGAAAGCAGTATTGAATGCTTACAGATTTGGACCGGAGGCGTACAGACAGAATTCAGAAATACAGGCCGCAAGCCTGGGTCAGACACATTGTGAGTTTGCTCGTGAAAAGAAATGATGTTTTGATACTGGTGGTATGGTTCATTGAAAGTGGGGGAAGATTTTGATAGCCTCAGTAGAGTAGTGTTGTTGGAAGAGTTCAAAAGAATGTTGCTTCCAATGTGAGATCCCACTTAGATGATCATTAAGTCACAGATTTGAAGAGAGCAGCTCAAAATGGCTGACGAATACAGCTAACTCACAAAAATGATAACAGACCATCGTTCAAAATTTCTCTGGTTATAGAGGTAAAAATCAGAATGATTCACAAAGAGTACCGGCCCAGCAAAAGATGTGCAAAGTAAAAAGCGGCAATACTAGTGTAGTGGTTCACCTCCGGCATCCAAAAATCAGTCTGATAAATCAGGTTCAGCAAAACCTCTCCAACTGTTTTCATTGTAACAAAAATGGGCATGTAAAGGCCAGTGTTGGAAATTGCAAAATAAGGAAAAGAAAAGAAGTTAGGATTTGTCATGCCAAAAAGTGTCCTATCAGAGGAAAGTGCTCCAGCTAGTGATAGACAGGTAATGAAAATCGTCCGTCGATTTTGACGATAGAGCTGAGCAGGTTGATGAAAAGTATCGTAGCTTTTTGTCTCAGGTGAAGTGCGCCCTAGTACATCTGGTGAGGCAGGTAAGCCAGTGGTTATCCTTAGGGATTACGGGGTCCAATCAGACGTTGATGGTGGAAGGTAGTGTAACTTTACCACCAGAGAGTGCATTGAATGCCAAGGCATTGATACAGCCTATTTTTGGCAGTGTATCACGGTTCCCTTGTATAGGGTGGATTTGAAGTGTGACCTAGTTTCTGGTCCTGTTACTGTTGGAGTCATCCCGTTACCCATGAGGGGTGTTGATTTTTGGCTGGTAATGACTGGCTGGCGACAAGGTTGTTGCGTCGCCAGTCTGTTTCTGAGGAACCGGTTGAGGTTACTGAAGCTGAACAGTTGCAGTTTCCAGGGATTTTTCCGGATTGTGTTGTGGTTTTGGATAAACCAAGTTGAGGTACCTGAAACTGAGAAGTTACAGAAGACAGCTACCGGAATTTTCCCAGCTTGTTTGTTACTAGGTCTCAGGCTCGTAGGCTGCGCAAGAATGATGCGGAATTGTGTTGACGTGGAGGAGAATTCTGGTGTTTGGTTGCTGAGACTTTTTTCAAGGATTTGAATGAAGGGGTGTGCGTTTTAGGCTCCAAGGCTAGCAGTGGTGAGCTGTTTAGTAAGTCTTCCTTGGTTCAGGCACAACAGGCAGACAATTGAATTGAAGGGCTTTGTCTCAGACGGCGTGTTCTGAGGCTGGGCTGTTAACGTCCTGAGTGCTATTACTGTTATGTCAAAGATGACTATTTGATGAGGAAGTGGAGACTCCCCTTAGAGCCAGCTGATGAGGATTGGACTGCTTGTCCATCAAATTGCTGTCCTCCCTGTTATCCGCAATGAGATTTGTGAGATTGCCCACGAGTTACCCTGTTGGCGGCCATGTTAGGCGTCAGAAAGACAAAAGATCGGAATCATGAGGCATTTCTATTGGCGAAGTTGAGCTGAGACGTGGCTGAGTTTTGTAAAACTTGTCACACATGTCAGGTGGTTGGTAAACCACAGCCGTCGATCAAGCCGGCACATTGATCTCCGATTTTCCTGCATTTGATGAACCGTTTCACCTCGGGTTCTAGTTGACTGTGTTGCGCCCTTTCCTATGAACTAGTCAGGTCATAAGTTCCTCTTGCCGTTAAAGGCCAAGTTCAGTGGACCGTACTGTGTCAAAAAGAAACTGAATGATGTCAAATATGTGATCAGTACTTCCGGATAGGAGGAAAGAACAAAGGTGTGTCATGTAAACTGCTCAAAGAAGTACTTTGAACGAGAGGCTAGCCAGCAGTTGGTGATACAGGTTAAATGATTGAGGAGGAAGTTGACGTAGTTAGAATCAGATGTGTGAATGCGATCGGATGTTGAAAATGAGTGAGCCACCTAGTGTCAGGTTGTCTTAACACGGAGTGTTAGGGAAAACAACACTGATGTGTTGGAGTGACCCCCATGAAAAAAAAAAAAAACGAGAAAAGATGTGACCAGTTATTGTGTCATGAATTTGGGGATGTAGGCAAAGATGGTATTGGAAGTGATATCTGAAAACAAAAAGGGGGGATAATACGCTTCATTGAAAACAATCCCCAGATCTCCTCCTGATCAGTTTGAAAACTTGTGACAACTGGTGTGACTCAGTCTTTGCAGACAAAAGTGCTACACATTGTAAATGAGAAAACACAGGACACGAAATCGAAGTTAAGTCAACAAGAAAGTGTGATTCATGTGTAAATACGTTATTGAATCATTATGGGACCTGACGCCAATTGTCTAGCTCGGCTGGACAAAATTTTGGATTGGATTGGCAAAAGATTTTGCTTAATATTTATTTTTATGCTGAAAAATCAAGTGCAAGATAAGTGGCCTTGCCTGTTGATTATGGCTATCGAAAACAGTTTGTGTTAAATTAGAAAATTATTGTATAAAAAAAAAAAAAAAAAAAGTCATCATTGAATAAGTAATTAAAATCATAATATATTATATTCATGAGTTATAGTATAGGGAGAGAGCGGGCTAGTTGGCACGTGGGGTATGTTGGAACATTGTAATTTTCTCTTACAGCCTTAAATATTCTTCAATATACACTCAGGTGCGTAGGCAGTTGGCAACACCTCTCCACATAAAACTTTGAGCCAATTAGATTCGATGGGTGGTGTGTGCTAGAGGATATGTTTGATGTTTTCGCCTCTGAGTAAAATTTTCTGATTTCTTCGAATAATTTGATTATTTTTACTATATGGCTAACGATAAGAATTTAAGTATTTTGCTTATTTATAATTAGGCTGTATTTATCTATAAAATTAAGGCTTAGTCATATTTGCGTCTTGTTTGCCTTAGTGTTGCACCACAGGGTCTTCAAAGTCCAAAAATGCTCTCGGGGTTAGCTTGGCACTTTGAGTCGGGGCGTTAGTTGGCACACATTTTTTCAGATTTCAGGTGATGCAACTAAACCCCAATAAGAATCATGTGTTATGTGTGCCAACTAACCCCCAATATAGAACATGAGTCTACGTGTATATGTGCTGCATTCACACAAAATTGCATTCGCAAAGCATTACTTCAATGAGTTTTTGTTTCGAAATTAAATGTACACAATGTTGAAAATGGACTTATCGGATCCAAAATCAAGACCAGACCATTACAAGACCAGGGCCAAGTCATAAAATCAAGACCAGACATATGCGAAGATAAGAATTATGCAATCTTAGACCCTATGCAAATCTATTCAAATTTCAAATACATAAAAGTGCTAAATTCTTATTTCAATGTGCTTTTTTTTTTAAAAAATGTTTGTGAAAAATCTGTTAGACTTAGAATATGTATTTTATTTAAAAATATGTTGTGAGTCAGTGGTGTGTGGATACCTGTACATGTATGTTTGCCCACGCATGCATGTATGATATACTGATAGTGAGTGTATGTGTGTTGTGTGTGTGTGTGTGATGTTCTGCTGACTGTAATGTATGTATGTAGTAAGTGTTAGTGATGTAAGCTATGTGCACTAAGCAAATTAAAGGGTATTCATCTGTTACACTGTGATTAAATATTATGTGATCTTTTGTAGGGGTAACATCAGCTACCGTACCATAACATAAAACATTGCTGCAACTTACCCCACCCCATGTGCAACTAAACCCGGGGGGTGGGGTTAGTTGCAACTTGCATGTCATTTATAGCAAAATATATAGAAACTAAAAAGGTTTGAATGAAATTGTACCCCTCAATTATAGCCCAGATAACACCCTTCATACTAGTATAGAATAATTTAATTTAATACAATTTATTTAAACTCTTGACGGACAAAATTCCAAAAATCATGCCAATAGCCCCTCTCCCACTTACAATATTAACCAGTTTGATAAATATTGTATAAATATGATTCTGTTTAACAATTTCTTTGGTGGTAAAAATAATATCGTGCTGTTTTGGCAACAAAAGACAAGATTGTCATGGTTAAATTATGAGTTGTTATAAGGCGAAAAAAATGGCGACCATGATTTGAGTGTTCAAAAAAAAAAAAAAAGTGGAAGTTATAATTATTCACGGTGACAGTGAGATATTCATTGATGTAGCTTAGCTAAATATTGGTAGTATATTGCCTATTGTCAAATTAATTGCAGCTATTCATGTGTTGAAAATGTAAAAGAAAAATTTGTTACGGTCAAAATTTTTCTTTTTTCCATGGTCGGCGAAAGTGTTATAAATTTGTGATTATCTATTTACATGCTGCTGCTACATGCTACCTAGCCTAATTCAGTATGCAGTTTATGTACTGGGTGAAAATCTACATTGAAATATTTTTTTACTGCCTAGACTATTCGGAATGTGAAGAGCCTGTCTGGGAATGTAATTAACATAGAAAACAATGTACTCCCCAGGTGTCAGCCTAATTAGCATGATAAAGGAGGCATTTCTGTGAACATACTATGAGTTCAGTGACCTTTAGGCTAATTTGTAAACAGTGTTGTTTATGATGAATAGTCTAATAAAGTAGATTCTAGAACAGTCATTGTTGTTTGTTATTTTGTCAATATTTACAAGCGATGAATAGTATGATTCTTAGACTAAGAGTGGTTTGATATAATAATCAGTTTTTGACATGAGTCAGGTTTTCTTCGTCATCTTAGCTCAAGTCACATGTTAATAGTAACCTTGCATTTGGAGTTTATTGTGACCTTGGCCACGATACACAACCTGTGGAGTAAATAGGAGAGTTTTTGTGTGTGAACCTGCCTGTTTTATTAGCCTGAGTTAGCCTGTGGATTAATTTTGGATTAATTACATGCATTTTGGCTGCACATGAGAATACGGTTCTTGTGAACTTATGTTCAACACTGATTCGTCTGGGAATACCTACTACACTCTGCCCATTGGATCATACCATTGGGGACTTCTACTAATCGGGATCATCTTGGATCATCTGTTTGGACTTGATTACCCGAAAATCTGCTATTCAGTCGTACAACATCGGGATCAATATCGCGATCATAATTTTGGAATACCGGATCGGATTACTACTTGGACATCAACTGGAGCCGCGGATTCATTCGACTACAGTATCCTTTAGCATTGTAAGTTAATATTTACTTGTACGATCATTGTGAAAGATTGTGAAGGTTTGTTTGTATTTTTTTTTGAGAAAAAGGGGAAATACCCCATATAATGAATATTTGTTAAATCAAATATTGGTATCATTTTGTTTCATCTTTTCAGTTGTGAATTGATCGTAACAAGGATTATTAAATTGGCAACTCTACCAGTTATTTAGATGAAAGTGTGGAGAACTCTCAATTGGTTTTGTACACAAATTTTGACTTATTCTCACTTAGTATCAAATATCTGATTTGCTCTTGCCTGTTGTGCAAGTATGTCCTAGCAAAAATGATTGTACATCAAGAATTTAGATACTTTCTCAACTGACACTTCAGAAAACTGCAAATTATTGAAAATTTGTGTACAAATCCAATGGGAAGTTCTCCACACTTTCATCTGAAAAGTGGGTAGAGTTGCCGATTTAAGGATCCTCCATAACAAGGATTAAATAAACTTTGAACAATTATAACTCTTGAACCGTTCGACCAAATTTACTCAAACTTTCACTATTTTCCTTTTTGTATTATTCTGTACTCTCTGAATTCAGTAAGATGTCTGGGTTTCATTCCCCTTTAATCATTTCTTTAACTCAGGTTAGTGATTCAAAAGTTTTATTTTTTGAATAAAAAAAATCTGATTTTTTTTTTTCTTGGATTGGGTGTTGGAGGGATTCGCAACACTTTGCACTGTATATTACTGTACTTGCAATCCTCACAATCATTATCACAAGTAGATCTAGATAGAAACTAACTGGATCTAACGTCTAACATGGCTTCATATACATATACGCCTATGTAGACAGAGAAAACCTGTCTGTTTTGGGGAAATATTTATCAAAAATGACCTTTTCCTCGGTGGAGCCAGACCGTATGCAGTTTCAGTGGAGCCACCAACCGAGTACAGAGAGACTGAAGCTTTTGGTCTAACGACTATGATGACATTGTTAACTCTAATATAGCGTCTAATGCAATTTCATAGATGTAAATACTATAGCTCCATGGTTCTAAGATCAGTTACCCCTTATATCAGCTTTCGCACTGACCCGTAACAATCCACGACCCCCCACGGGGGGGGGGGTCGGGGCACTTAGTATAATTGTGTGATATGTATGTGCCGTGGTTGAGACCCCCATTTTCAGCCCAAATTTCTGTTCCAGAGCATCTCAATTTCAGAAGTCACAGAAAATTTTTGATTTTTCCAGTTCCAGAGACCCCCAAATTTGCCGTTCTGCTTCTGATTTTTCGCTCGGCCGCGCCGCTTTGCCG
>JZLH01S0210428.1:37249-51594 GCA_001188425.1 Eucidaris tribuloides
GGGGAATGCATTCGCCCCGACCATTTTTGGTTGGCGCTCTCAAACTGGTTAGTGCTCAGCGCGTTTACTCCTCACTCCGCATTCTTTCGCTCGCAGATACGGATTTTCAGTACTACGGACTTCTTAACTTTAGTCGAGGAAAATATCTCCGAGACTATGTCGTGCTGCCTACAAGGGTTCATCCGAATCGTTGGTCTCATCCTCATCGCCATTTCTACTTTCAGTATTTGATGTTCTACGCCGGCAATCGCAAATTTCCAAACTCCGGAGCCGCAACAACATCAGCGAAGTAAAGCAGGAAGACAACCAGATTGGCATCGGCCTTTAACAGAGGACACTCGAGTAGGTAACGGTGAATCTCTTCACTGTCGTCTGCTTGGTTTGTGATTGTGCGCGGCGCCGGAGCGGTTTACAATCTCATCCATTCCAGGTTAAGAATGTCTCAGTTCTTACACCTTCCATCGTAATGACTTCGAATAGCGCCGTCAATCTATCGTCTACGGCTGAAAACACCCCAACTATTCAGGAGCGTTTTTCGCTGCATCTGACCGTCGTTATTCGATCAGATACCAGCCCCAAGTGCTTCATCGCTCGAGGAGACAGCGATCAACCCATGTCCAGAAACGCAACCCTTCCGAGATTTCGAAGACGACAGGAGCTACATAGTCTCTAAAAGGAAACAAAATTGATTAGGTACTATCGGTGTCTTGAATAATTTTTGGCCCACCACCAAACCTTAAGTATTTAGCTTTAATACTGCATTTGATTCACCATTATGAATGTCGTTACGGTTAACAAATTGCAAGTTGCTAATGAATATGTCAGTTTTGCACAATAGGTAATGTAAATCGGGGTTTTATGGAAAGTCATGGCGTGAAATATCTGGTCAGGACTTATTTGTATTTTTCTTTGCTTCACCTAGTGGTGATTTAAAAAAAACTGATTGAAGGATTAGAGTTATTTGAAATAGTCCAACAATTGGTTTACCGGCATGTCCTGTGGAGTAATAACTCTGCACTTGTTAAAGATACAGTCTAACATCGTGAATTTTCAATCTCAAAAACTTGTCAAACTTTGATATCTGAGCTACATATTTGTGCTTAAATAAACAAATAATCATCCTACATGTAGAATACAGAAATTTGGAAAGTTATGATGTCACTCGCAAGGTTTGCACGAATAAGCATCACGTGTGACTTATTACTGCGGTGGAGTACAAAGTAGACTAGATTTAGTACTGAATGGGAGGAAGTGGACAGGTGAACCTGGTCAAACTCAGAGATTTTCACTCTTTTAAAGCACTTAATGATCATTTTGAAGGCCAATTTTTTCAGGGCTTCATTTTTAGACCTTATCAAAGACGCTTAGAGTATGGGGTTTGTATAGCTCACATTAAAAAAAAAACTGTCGTCATTGTGAAATGGTATAGCAATTCCGCACCGGCTGATATGCACAGCAACTCTCAAGCCGCGTAAACTAATCAGAGTCCACAACGTTTTGGGTTGTCTTTTTGACCACGCTTGTTTTCAACGTCTAGACATTTCGCATTAAATAACTGATAAATAATCATAATAATATCTTGATGTGATAAAATGTACAATGTTCTACTTTGAACGCATTTGCATTCTTGCCAAACAATGACAAAAAAACAATAAATTCAAATGAAAATCAGGACCTACAGCCATTTTGACTTAAAAGCGGCCCAATCCCATGTTTTCAGTGTAAAAGCAATAATTATTTCGAAAGTATTATTCTTCGTAGTAAGTTTAGAGTAAAAGGTTATGGTTTGTTATATTTTTGTGTAACTTGATACTTAGCTTTAAATTAGACAAAGAATTGAACATATGTCTTGACAGAATAAACGCAAATTAATACAAATATTACGCGTTGCTTTTCGCTCGTCCATCAATTATTACCAATAATTCTGTTAATTGTAATTTAATATACGTTACAGGTTATGCTTAGTTTCTAATTCGTTTACTGAGTTATGACGGTGATTTTACTACTTTGCTAAACATTGAACAAATATACATGTAAGTGCATGGGATGGTATATAGAAAAAGGAAACTAAAAAGAGCAAAATCACTTGTGACAACTTGAGCAAGTAAGCCGAAACGTCATATGGCCTCTTTAAAGGCAGTGGATCTCATTTGCAAACATCCCCGTAGACCAGGAAAATATAACCCATGCCCTTAGGGCGGCTATTGAAGAAAGGCATGTCTGTGAAATTTGGAGGTCAGTTATTCCCTAGAATTTGAAAAATGCGAAAGAAAAACAATAGCTGTTTAGTGTACGTTCTATGGTAGGAATTTTTTTCTCGCGAGAAAAAATTCAAATCTGAGTCTAATGGTCACTATAATTCCACTAAAAAAAATAAAAAAAAATTAACGGTGTTAGTCTGAAAGCCTTCTATATACTACTTGGTAAAATCAAATTGACAAGTTGGCCAGTGAAGTTAATAAAAGGCGTGTAGAAGGATGTATAGAGAAGAGTATTTTCTGTATTTTAGGAAGTGGATTGGATATGGATGAGATTTTAAAAGAAAAGGTGCTGTGGGGTAATTGTTTACGTTCCTTGAGAATTTACAGTCGAAGGGAGCATGTCCTTCGAAAATTTATATGGGCAATTCCATGAATTATTGGACAAATCACAAATTATATAAATTGTTCTATCTCAAATCATATTACATCTTCAATGGTTAGATGGGTGTGAATCATGAAGAAACAATGGGGAACATCTATTTCTACTCTAAATTTTACATCTTCAACAGCATCCTCTAGGGAGAATCAGAACCAATACATGAATATACCACTATGTGGGACTAGTCTGTAATTAATTTCAGGGTTTATGAAAGAATTATCATTTATGCTGCAGTTTTTTCTGCCACGCCTCTTCTTCTTGGTTTTGAAAGTAATAAAGTCTCATCATAATGCCATTACTAAAATTTGAAAGACATTGAATAAACGCAATTTGTGTGCGAATAGACTAAAATGTAACGTACTAACGGTAACGTAACTCAACATGTTTTGTGTGTGCTAGTTAAAAAGACAAATTTTTATCATATAAGTTATATATCAATGACTTATCAAGTACACAGAATAGCATGAATACCACAGTTTGTTTCAGCTGGAAACAGCTTGGATGAAACTTGAGGACAAGATTGTCATTGTTTTATCCATGTCCTCTTTATTAACATAATCTAACCATATTTTACCGTTTCTTGTTATTACCCACTAAAACATATCTCATGATTTTGCTTGATGTTGTTAAGTAGGTGCCGAGTCTTATAAAACTACCAAATACAGACAAACAATATATATTCAAAGCATATTCATGTAAGAGCCAAATGTTGAGTAAAGTTTGTCATAGAGTGTAACGTAACTAATCATGGAATTGCCGATATAACTTCTCGCAGTATTTTAGGAACGTTTAGTCTGATGTGCGTGCAATGATTCTTATTACAATAAATCAGATTTGATATTTGAAATTGAAGAAATTTAAGGAGCTGTCATAATTTATTTCTTAAGTTCCTTGAGAATTTTAGTCGGCGTATAGCATATAGCCAGTCTTGTAACAAGTCACTAATGCTCGGGTGTCAAGTCAAGTCAAAGGTATTCGAGTCGTAAGTCAAGTCGAGTCATTGCTATTTTTGCAAGTCAAGTGAAGTCGCATAAAAATGTTCAAGTCAACTCCATTGACTCAAATCAATATTGATGTATTTACCCATTTTATTTCAAGTGATAGGCTAACATTGTGGAGCTTCAATTTAAAAAAATTGTCAAATTTTGATATCTGAACTACATAGTAGTGTTCATATGGACAAATAAACACCCTAGAGTAAAACAGTTTGGAAAGTTACACTGCCAATGGCAAGTTATGCATGAATAAACACTTAAAACTCGGGGCGAGTTTAAATAGCGTAGGTGTACACACAGTAAGTCTATGGGAGAAAATGGGCAGGTGAATCCGATAAACTTACGATTTTCACTTTTTTAAAGTACTAAATAATCATTTTGAAATACAATTTTTTCAGGGCGTCATTTTTAGACCTTATCAAAGACATTGGTAGCATGGGAAATCATGTAACTCAGATTTTGTTAACTGTGGTAAATGTTAGCCAATACCTTTAACTGACAAAAATATTTCGTCAAATACGTATTAATAATTTCAGCGACCATGTACTACAGTGTATACAAGATATATGGTACGATCGGGAGAAAATTATTTTACGTATTACATTTTCTCAGAAGGCATTTGGTTAGTGACATGATTGGGAACGCATGAAAATGACTCAAGAACCAACCGAGTTGAAATATATACCAACTATACACTAGCAGGAGTGGATCTCCCAGCTGGAAGGATTTGTCTCTAATTCGTTTACTTAAGGAGAATCAAGCATAAACATTAATTCTATCGGGGCACGATAAAAATACGACCTGTAGAGGGCCACACAGCAGGTTTGTCTGCCACGAGGGATATTGAAATTAGTTATTTCAGAATGAGTCAACGTTTGACTACAAGATTTTCACATAAGAATCCTTGCATAGTTTACTTGATTCTAGAGTAGTTTCAGCCCAAGTTGAGGACTAGCCACAATCATGTCCCTCAAAAGCAGAATAATTTTCTTTCTAATACAAGTTCTCATCTTATTTACTTTTGTCAATCAATGGTTATCAGTGGTATTGGTTACTTTGTGCAGGCAATCAAAATCGCGTTTCTACCAACTTTTCGTATTAATGGTCCAAATCAGAATTGAAACTTTAAAATGGAATGTGTTTATTACAATAAAATTTGAAACAAAGTAACAACCTGAATTAAGAAAAAATAATAAAGGAACTCACAGAAATGTTCATTCTTGATAAAATATACCATACTTTGTGGATCTTGATGTTAAGAGGCCATTAACTTCAACTTCTTAAAGATTGTGTTTGGGATTTGCAAGTCCATTACTTACCTTCATTATCAATACCAAACGGTAGTTTTGTACTTACAAATGGTGTGTTGAAAGTTTGAGATCCATACGTCATGAATTTGTTGTTTTATGAGAAAAAGTAATAACGATATGTTACCAGAATATTGTTCTTTCCGCGAGTTTAAATTTTGCTCAAATTGCGAATCGCGGTTATGTGTACGTTCGCATAACCAGCGGAGCACACTGATTGGTTAAACGGCTAAACTCCGCGCGACCTTCGGCTAACGGCTGATCGGACAATTTTGGAACGGCACGTGCACGTTAACGTCACTGTAAATTTTGAAGTTTAAATGTCCAGATTTTCACCAAAACTACGTATTCTACCCAAAGGTTCTATGACAGGTGTTTATTTATCCTAATCTTCACATTGTAAACGATTTGAGCTGATTTTATTCATTTTGCCGTTTTCTGACGTGCAAATTCCGTTCTCTGTCTGTAAGACTAAACTAAGTCCGTTGCTATGGTTGCTGTTCGACCATGTACACTTGACTGAACGCACACTGTTTTCATGTTGAACCGCACATGTGTTACAATTTCGTGTCTTTTCTTAAGGAAAATTCCTCTCTTTTTGAATGGAAATGATAGAGCAGTTGTATTTCAAAATGGTTGAAATATGTTTGCGATGATCACTGACCCATTTTACGATCATTTTGACGCTTTTTAATGGTTTCTTTGTCAAAGGTAGTTTACATAGCATACGTGTACAGTGGTACAAAGGCGATTTGGCGTCATTGCAGAAAATTCATCATCTCAGGATTGACACAACCAAATGCAATACAATAAATTGTATTGAAATGTATGGCCTTTTAGCTTTATCACAATACCAAATATCACTATATTGTACATGATTTTCAGATAATAAAGAATAATATTTTTCACTTGTACTAGTTTTTCTGAAAGACACTGGGCGTAGAAATTCCCTCTTCCCATTCGCCTTAAGGGCAGTGGATCTCATTTGCAAACATCCCTGCAGACAAGGAAATGATTAAACCATGCCCTTAGGCTATTGATGAAGGGCATGTCTGTGAAATCTGGGGGTCAGTGATTGCCTACAATTTGAAATATACAAAAGAAAAACATTAGCCGTTTAGTGTACGTTCTATGGTAGGAATTCTTTTCTCGCGAGAAAAAATTCAAATCTGAGTCTAATGGTCACTATAATTCCACTAAAACTGAGTTTCTAGCCCCTATATTTTGCTAAAGGTTCCCAGATGACATTTTCTTCTAAATGCCATTGTATTTACACAATGTTAATTTTTAGGCATGCAAAAGAGATCCCCTGCCTTTACACGGGCACGAATTTTGATTTCGCATCACCCCGCACAATGGCGTACCTAGGCGTGCCATTCTGTGGTATGCAGCTCGCTCAACTCTCTAATCCTTGTGATTGTAACCGGTGTGATGGTCTAGTGCTTAGAGCGTCCGCCTCACGTCCGGAAGGTCGCGGTTACGAGCCCCGGCCGGGTCATACCAAAAACTTTTTTAAAAAGTTTAACATTTGGTCACGAATGGCCACGCACTTTTTTACTAGCCGCGCACCATCACGAATCCCTCATTGGCACGTTACGATGAGTTCCATGGCGTAAACCGTTTTGCGTGCCCGTGTAAAGGCACCTTTACTGATTTGCGGTGACCGTCTTTGTATCAAAGAATGAAAGCGTGTGAAATATGCTATCTATAATACACCATAGTCATACACATGCAGGTGCATGAATTAATTAACGAGCGACGCATGTCCATTGGTTAGTAGGTCTATGGTAATACTAATTTCAATTTTCTATTTTCTGACCTAAAATGAAACGATCTGTCCTAAATTGATATGATTTGCCCGTAATAAGCAAAATAAAAGAAATACATTCGGGGTAAATAAAAAAAAATGTTGGATTATTCTTCGCTGTTATTGTTTCTTTTTTTTCAAATAGTGTTTTTACAGAATTTTAATTGTCGGATTATAGACTGTAACTTGCTAATCCTGAAGTGAATCCGGGTGGTATTTCTACATTTTTTTGTTTTTACAAAAACTAATGGACATCATGGAGAAATCTAGAAATCATATATTGTCATCCTGTTTATCATGCTTACAGTTTGTTACAAAAAATGTTTAAAAACTTTGTTCTTTCTGACATGACACACGATAGCTTAATATACAAACATTCACACTGCGGCAGAGTTGATTTGACTTCGAGTGAGTTGCGCACACCTATGCGAAGAAAACGTTAATACCTGACTTTTCAGCACATCAAATTTTATTCCGATACATTTTTCCTGATTAAAGTAGTAGACCGATTCTCACAAAAGGTTTTCCAGACGTATCGTTAGAAACGATTTGAATTTTACTATTTCTAATGATGAAGTAGTATCTAAAAACTTGATATATCACCTCAAAACTTTATTATTGAATATGTGATTTACAGACACTGAAACACCAATATGGAACTACATTTTGGCAGATTTGAAAGTCCTTCTTTCGACAAAAAAAAAATCAATCTACCCCCCCCCTAAAAAAAATGTTGTTTAATGGGCGACTTAAACATTGATCTCCCTCTGGAAAATGATCCTACTTCAACTTTTCGTAATGGCTTATTACTAAACCCATTTTGTAACTCAATTTATAAACCTACACGACCAACTTTAGAAACAACGTCATTAACCCTAATATCCCCGACCCCCCACCCCTCGACAAATTTCTCGATTATTCCGCCGCGCAAATTTTTTTCACTGCGCCGTTCGCTGGCTTTTTATTTTCAATTCTCGCGCATCATTTGAGACCATTTTTGCAAAAATCGGACGTACTGTTACGACGCTGCGTGACTTTTCGTACATGCATGCAACTCCAAAATTGCTCAAAGGCGTGATTTTGTGTACGAAATCAATGCAAATTGTGTTTTCAGCCAAAAATCATAAATGTATGATTTTTTTTACTTTAACTGGTAGAAATGGATTAATTTTATACTGTTTATGATCGCAAAAAATTCCCCGACAAAGTTCATCAAAAAACAATAAAAAAACAAAAGGTCGAAAAAACAGAGAAATACATAAGAAATTCATAAAACAATAAAATACATAAGAAATTAATTCTGATTCGGCAATTTTTTTGTAGGTAATTGTTAGAAATGTCAGAAAGAATATTTTCACCAAAACTTAGCATTCTAAAAGCTATTTTAAGTGAGTTATAGGCAAAAATATGATTTTATTTATAAATTTGCATAATTAATTATAAAAAATATAAAATATGTATTTTTGGAAAATCTAATGATACAGTCTTGTAGATTACATCCAGTTCTATGCGCGTGCAAATTTTCGCGGCGATCGCGAGATCTACGGCCGAGATCTTAGGGTGAGGGCCATAATGACCCCCCCCCCCCCAAGACAAGACCGGAGATAGACCGGATCTATTAGGGTTAAAAGATAGCATTTTATAAATACATACAGAGATATCTTACTGTCTGGAATATTTCTTGCCAACATGTCAGACCATTTTCCGATTTTTTTTCTTATGCTAATTTTTTTCTGACATTCTTTGTAATAAGACTTATCGGCCTGCAAACGTAAAATAACCCTTCAGTCAATTAATGATTTTAAATCTGATTTGGCGACGGTAAATTTGATAGATATACTTTCATGTATAACGAAACTGACGCTGCTTACGAGTTGTTATAGTAAAAATCAGTGATCATGAATACAACTTAAGTACGCTGTTCATGTTTATTCTACTGAAATTACAAAAGAGGTATATGTTTCCCGTATTATTTTCGTTCAAATCTGTGAAACATATTATAAATAAAACATTTATTTAAAATACATATAAATCAATAAATAAATATATTTTTTATTCGACTTGTAAATATGGTAATACAAAATGTATGAGATAGTTTTCACACAAAAAAAGCGAATACAAATTCTTATAATGTCAGGTAAATTGCAATTTCATGCCAAGTTAACAGATACTTTATATTATCATCCTAATCTTTATCAACTGTTGGAAACCATCTTTCAAAACGGTGCTAACTGATATAGAAATCACAGTGCGCTGTCTTAATATAGAAAACAATACTGGATGGTGGAAATACAGTAACTGTAACAAAATGTTTTTGTTTTTCTGTTTTGGGGTGGGGGGGGGGGCGAACAGATACACTCCCTCTGTATTTTACTGTTTTACAATTCTGTTACAACAAAGTAACTTTGCTGTCCCACTGAGTTTCTTATGAGATTATACTTAAAATTAAAAAAAGCTAAAGTCATAAAATGGAATCCCGCTGGCAAAAGACGTGTCAATTATGCTCTCCACTGAGATTCCTTTTCACTTAAAAACACAAATGATTTTTTTTTACCCACTAGATAAATTTCCTCTGTATTTCACTAATTTGCAATTTTATTACAACAAATCAACTTTGCTGTGACAATCCCAATGAGTTTCTTATAATGAGATTAAACTTAATTGGAGTCCCGCCCGTATACAGACGCGTCATCATATTTTTTTCACTGGAAAATACTCTCATTAACTGAACAAAATGATTTTTTTTATGGCAGATAAATTTCATTTCTATTTGACTGTTTTGCAATTCCGCTACAACAAATTATCTTTGTAGTTCCCAGGAATTTATTATACAATTGATGCACTGGTTGCGAGTGCGTTAGGACAGAAACAGTGCACGAAGTTTAGTCAGTGCAAGTGATAACGCACGCGCCCGCAGGGCAAGAGCGTTATCGATCGCACTGACTAAACCGAGTGCACTGGAACTGCCCTAACACACGAACAAAATAGTGCATCAATTGTTTTATAAGACGGGTCGGCAATACAGTCTGAAAATATGCAACAAAAATTAGACCCTAGGCCTAATAGAGGCGAGCACTCGACCGTAAGCTAGCTAGATCAAGTTCTAGTCTACCCTACATTTATACAGACGAGTACGGACTTTTTCAATTTGGCTGCCGATATATCGGCGCAGCGAATATCGTCAGGTATCGATCATGTGTTCACGTTGGTAGAATTAAATGCACGCCCCACGCCTGTCAATTGACTTGTGTCATTCTTAAACCCGTCTTACAATATAATGAGAGTACACTGTATAATACAAACCTTATAATTATAGCATGGCGTCTCGCTGAACACAGACGCGCAACTATCTCTCTCAGTCCTTTTAAATAAAAAAATAATCATACAAACTGAAACAAAATGTTCTTGCCCGTATAGAATATTTCCTTGTATTTTAGTCGTTTGTAATGCTGGCAACAGATTAAATTCGCTTCCAAGGAGTTATTATAATGAGAGTATACTAAACAATACAAACGTTAAATAATTATAGAATGACGTCCCAGTCTGTTCATAGACGCGTCAATTACTCTCAGTCCGTTTTTGTAATAGAAAGGAATTATATAAACTGAAACAAATGCTTTTCTTGGGTCCGATAGATACATTATCTTTGTATTGTTAACTGTTTTTGTAATTTTGATGGCAACTAGATTAATTCGCTTTTCCAAGGAGTTAATTATAATGAGAATTAAAATGTACAATCAAAGCCTATAATTAGAAATGGTCCGCTGTAAAGAACGTCAATTATCTCTCAAGTCCTTTTGTCAGTAGAAAATAATTATACAAACTGAAACAAAACGCTTTTTAGGCCCGATAGATAAATTTCCTTTTTATTTTACATTTTTGCAATTCTGCTGCAACAAATTGACTTTGCTTTCCAGGGAGTTTCTTATAATGAGATTGTACTTAGAATTTGAAAAGCTAAAAACCATAATATGCTGCTGTACATAGACACGTCAATAATTATCTCCACTGAGATTGCCTATTCACTGGAAAATACATTAACTTTAACAAAATACTTTTGTGGGCCCAACAGATAAATTTAGTTTGTATTTGACTGATTTGCAATTCTGTTACAACTAATCAACCTTGCCACGTTTGCTGTCCAAATGAGTTTTTTATAATGAGAGTATAAAACAAGCTTATAATTATGAAATGGCGTCCCGCTTTACACAGACACGTCGACAGATTTTTTTTATATGTTATTTTTTTTTTTTTGGGGGGGGGGAGGGGGATACAATCATTAACTGTAAAAATTGCTTTTCTGGATCCGACAGATAAACTTCCTTTGTATTTGAGTGTTTTGCAATTCTGCTACAACAAATTAACTTTACTGTTTCAGGCAGTGGCTTGTAATGAGATTATACTTATAATTAAAACAACTTATAATTGATATCCCGCTGTACATAGACGCGTCAACTAAAGGCCTCCGCACACTGTGCGACTTTTGTCGTACGACTCGGAATTATGACGTAATTTACGTCATTATCATGAATCCTGAAAAATCGCAAGCAAGTCGTACTACTAATCGTAGGAATTCGGCATGCCAAAAACCTACGACTGGTCGCTGCGATTTCGTTTCGACTGAGCCCATTCAGCCAATCAAGAGACAGTATTTGATGTGCATTCAACATGAAGAAGCTCGAGCTCGCGCACGAAAATGACGAAATTTTGAGTAATTTTGTTTGATAATTGTGTGATATGGTGTTTCTGAACATAGCTAGAGTGACTAGAGGAAAGTACTGGACTTCAAGGACGTTATGGTCAGACTTTCTGGTAAGAAACTAAAATTGAAATACTTTTAACACTTAAAGAAATGTTTTCGCGTGATAATCTGCTGTGCCTGTGGGTTGTTTGCCACCGGTACCATGCAGTAACGGTAGGCCACGCGGGTGCCAGGCCGATGTTAACGGCATGCATCGCCTGGCGCAGCGCACGATTAGCTACCTGGTAAGCTGGTACGGATCGGATCGATCAGGCAATTGAAAAAAAAAAACTCAAAATGGTTCAAAATCACAATAGACTAACCTAGCCAACCTAACATGTAATTTCATTATATTGGATTAATCACTTATCCACGACTAGGCTATGATGGTATGAAATCTACTGCTCGCTAGGCGTAAACATCTGCCGGCGTAGATCATCTAACGTACGGTAACGGAATAGGCCCACACAGTCCCGCCGGACACAGGGTTAGTTCTGGTCTAATAACGTCAGATCTAGCCTAGGAATAGGATAGGCTAGACTACACTACGTTTCATGACTATAAATCCAAGGTACTCTTATTAATTAACAAGTAAATTATTATGTGTCTTCAACAAAGAAGGTGAAGTAGCAAATATGATTAGGATCTGCATGGCCAATCAGTATTATTTTTTTTCTTTTGTTTTACGAACCAGGACTTTACATGTAGACTAAAACCTGTGAATGTAAAGTAGGCCCTAGGCCTAAAAAAAAATGGTTTACGATAGTCCTATTTTCAAACGCCTGGTCTTGCTTTTTTCTAAAAACATTTCGAACATAATTTCATTTCATATTATGCACCAATACAAGTGATAAACAAATACTACAACTAAATAACAGAAATATTCATCATAGGCCCCTACTACCAGTAAAATCAACAACAAGAACAATAACAACAGAAATAATAATAATAATAATAATAATAATAATAATAATAATAATAATGATAACAATGATAATAATAATAATGATAATAATAATTAAAATACTACTACTACTACTACTACTACTACTACTACTACTAATAATAATAATCATTATAATAATTGTTATTAGTACTACTACCCTGAAAGTGATAGGCCAACATTGTGGAGCTTCAATTATAAAAAAGATTTCAAACTTTGATAGGTGAGCTACATAGTAGTGTTCAAATGGACAAATAAACTCCCTAGAATACAAAAGTTTGGAAAGTTACACTGCCAATGGCAAGTTATTCATGAATAAACAATAAAACTCTGGGCGAGTTTTATTAACCGAGGTGTACACACAGTAAATCTATGGGAGGAAATAGGCAAGTGAATCTGGTCAACTTACGATTTTCACTTTTTTAAAGCAGTATATAATCATTTTGAAATATAATTTTTTCAGGGCTTCATTTTTAGACCTCATCAAAGACACTGGTAGCATGGGGAATCATGCGGCTAAGATTTTTTTAACTGTGGTAAATGTTAGCCAATATATTTAACCCTTATTTCTGTGTTCATTTATTTTTATTAAGATTATCATCACCATCATGATTGTTTATAATTAAAATAAATAGGCCCAGGGGCGCCGATCATGTTTCGGATTGGGGGGGGGGGGGTGGGCAAAAGTGGAAAATATGTCAAAAATTTCCGGCGCGCTCCGCGCGCCAAAATGCACTACAAAATTTTGCGCGCAAATCGCGGCGAAAATTTGACAATTTGGTGCTTTCCAATGTTTTTTTATCAAATCCTTGTATTTTATATTATGAACTTGTCAAAATTATTGGGGGCAAATCGATATGTTTGCCCCACCAATATTTTCATTGGGGGGCGATCGCCCCCCCCCCAGGATCGACGCCTCTGAATAGGCCCTATTTTAATGATAGAAGACCCCTATTCGCTTGCTTTTTCAATGAATCCTCACACTTTTGTTTTATGAGAATGGTAAAGCCCATTTGAAAAAATAAGAACTTTTTGTTCTTTTGTCGAGGATGATGAATTACTGCCTGTCCGTCTACTTTTGTGTCATCGTTTCTGAAGTAACTTATTTAAGGTCGTCTGTATAAAAAAAATGTAACAACCATCAGAAGCATGTTCTTCTTTGTTTCATTTTGTTCAGCATTCTCTCGTTTCAAACTACAGTATAGCTAACTAATAATAGAAATAGGCATAGGCCTACTTATTGTAATAATTATGAAAATAAGTAAGAAAAACGACAGGCATGATTATTGCAGGGTGCTGGAATCATTGTTGAGGAGTTTCCCGGAGAACAATGAACTTGAACAATTGAAAACTATTAAATTATCACAGATAAACACCCATTTACACACTCCCCCTCCGAAGTACAATGTTCACTCCTCCCCTCCCCCTCCAAAAAAAATTTAAAAAAAACCAAATGTTTGGGGGATTTTATCAATTCATGTATAGCTACATAAACTCAAGGATACACTAGGTAGGAAGATTAAGAAGAAACCATAAAGTTTGATATTAATATTTTGTCCCATTAATTTCACCCTTATTTCACTGAACTAGTAGAAATATACCAAAATAATCGAGCAATATATGCGCAAAAAGTATTCTCGCAGTGAGTCGCCTCGATAAATCGCAAGTCGGATCGGAAGCACCGCACACCTCCCGACTCGACATACTCGTCGAATCGGAATCGGGTCGAAATCGGATCGCATAGTGTGCGGAGGCCTTAAGATTCCTTTTTTTTCCGGAAAAGACATTAATTGAAACGAAACGCTTTTCTGTACCCAACAGATTAATTTCCTTTGTATTTGAATATTTTACCATTCTTTTTCAACAAATAAATTGGATATAGTGACCTTCAGGGGCGGCGGAACGTATTTTC
>JZLH01S0210461.1:1884-12430 GCA_001188425.1 Eucidaris tribuloides
ACAGCTTTTAAAATGGCCCCAAATAAAGATTATGTCAAGCTTTTGAAAATATTTACATGTATGAAAGCTAAAAATCTCTTCTTTCATATCACACCAAAAGTTTGAAATTGGTTCATGCTTGAGTGAGACTGCCTCACTTTTGTAAGACCGTGAACATTAGGTTGCGCAGGAATTGGCTATTCCCTGTTACAACAGATTCGTGCTCTCTTTGATTATGTGTGGAGCTAGGTGAGGATTTCGATATGTAAATTAAAGATCTTAATGACTGAAAACATGAAAGACCACCGTATTTGGGTGAAGAGGTATTGGGATGGTGGGATGAGTTGTGTGGAGGTGGTTTGGGTGTGGGGTGGTGGGGTGCGGGTAGTGGGGTGGTGGGTTAAGGTAACGTACATGTAACACACCCCACCATCCCCTCACTCAACAAGGTGTAGTGGGGAGTGGGGATTTGTTAGCGTTACCTTAACCCACTGCCCCCACCTCTCCGCCCCCACCACCCCTACACCACATTCGCACCACTACACATCCCCACCACTCCAACCACCCCAACCACCTCCTCACCCCTCATGTGGTAGAGTTACCTTAATCCACTACCCCACCCCTCCACCCCCACCACCCCAACCACTCCTATACCACATTCGCACCACCCACATCCCCACCACTCCAACCACCCCAAGTCCCCCATCACCTCCTCACCCCACCACCCCACTATCCCTTCACCCTAATACATACAAAATCAAAGAGAGCTTGAATCTGTTGTTACAGTGGAAAGCCAATTCCTGCGCAACCTAATTTTCAGGTCCTTTACAAAAGTGGGCAGTGCTCACTCAAGCATACAACTATTTCGAACATTTTGGTGTCATATGAAAGAAAAGATTTTCAGCCCTCCATATATGTAAATATTTTTCAAAGGTTTGAAAATAATTTTTATTTGGGGGCCATTTTAAAAGTGTATCGTTTTTTCTGGGACACTCGGTATACATGTATACTTATACAGTGCATCTCAAAACAAGTATGTGCAAGAGAAAGACGCCCTCTTTGGCACTCATAAAATACTCTTGTAATGTAAAATGATGTTCCATCAACATCAAGAACATAGTCATAGCTTTTGAATAACGTTGTGCTATTAATTAAAAAAAAAAATCTTAAGATATGTGTGAATATATACAAAAGTGTAAAATCACAATTGCGCCACTGTTACTACATATAGTCCATATAAAAGTGACAAATTGTGATTTCACCATTATGTTGTTTACAACATATCTCGAGATTAAAACAAGCAAATTGAACAGAATAAGCGGAATTTGAAAGATTAAACCATATCCTTAACGTTGATGAAGCCTTCATGTCACAACAGTATTTCTAATTGCCGAAGAGGGCGCTTTTTTACGAGCATTTTTTTTTAGAAATGCTGCAGCACGTCTCAAAAATTGTACAAGTGAAACGCCCCCTCAATTTGACAGTGAGAAAATATTGCTGTGACACTTGCTTACGTCAACGTCAAAGGCAAAGTCTTAGCTTTCACATGCCTTTTGTTCTGTTCAATTTGCTTGTTTCAATCTCGAGATATGTCTAGTTAACAGCCAAAAGGTAAAGTCACAGTCGTGCCACTTTTATGGGGAGAGGGCCTGATACTTTCACTGACCATAGTAAAAGTGGCATATTTGTGATTTCACCATTTCATTGTAAACATATCTCAGGATTGAATCAAACGAATTGAACACTACAAACGGCATTTAAAAGCTGAGACTTTGCCCTTGACGTTGATGAAACCATTGTCACATCAGTATTTTCTACTTGCCAAATAGGTCGCTTTTCATTTGCACAATTTGTTTGAGAGTTGAGACGCACTGTACTTGCAGGGTTTTGTGTATTGAAATCAAGAGATTTAAAGCATTGATTTACATCGCTATTAAAATCAATGTTTGAACTACTGATTTAAATTCAAGAAATGCAGAAGAATCTGGTCATCTGGCAAAAATGGTGAACAGATATCACACAACTTTATTTCATACATTTTCAATGTGTTTGAAATGATGAATTTATTCAAAAAATTATCGTAAGAGGGAAATTTTGAAGGATATGAAAAGATTTTGTTTATTTCATTTGTCAGTAGGCAAACTTTATTTTGTAGACAATGCAAGCATCCATTAATATGTCCACTCATTCCACTGTCATTCATTTTTTCATTCATTCATTTATTTATCCATTCATTCATTCATTCATTCATCAATCCATCCATCCATCCATCCATCCATTCATTCATTCATTCACTCACTCATTCATTCATTCATTCATTCACTCATTCATTCATTCATTCATTCATTCATTCATTCATTCATTCATTATGATGATTCAATGACATAGCCACTACAGCTCCAATAACTTTTGCATACAATTAACCCGACCACCAACCCTTTAATCATTACCCAAATCTAACGCTAAACCTAACCCTATTTTCAACTAAAAACCCAATGGTAACCCTACCCCTAACTCAATTCACCAAATGTCAGTGAAACCACTGCCATGACACCAGCTTTTGAATACAGTGAAACCTGTCTATAGTGGTAACCCAATGGAAAACAAAAAGATGATGTTTCTACAGCGTGTCCCAGAAAAATGTCCTTCTGATAAACTGCTAAATTAGATCCAAACTTAATTTTATACTCAATAAATTTTACACATTTAGACAGCCCACTTAATTTTGTAATTCCCGTGAAAATTTCAAAGGTCTCACTTCATTGGTTTTGAATATAGTACTATTATTTTTAACAGCGGTGCTTTTCACTCCATTCCAAGTTTGCAATGCTACATCAATGCATCAACCTGAATGGAAATCAGGTGGAAGGACGTGCAGGAGAACAATAAATGTTTACAAGCTGGACATGGAAGGACAAACCGTAAGTGGAACATACTCTGTGAAAGCAAACACGGCCAGTGGAAGAGAAATTTGATTATATTTCATTTTAAAAAGAGAATGAACAGTCGTTGAGAAATTCAAGTGAAATAACGAATAATATGTGTATGATGTGCTTTTCTTTTTATCAAACTTGGAATGGGCTGGAAAGCACTGCTGTTACATAAGAGCTGGTGTATTCAAAACCAATGAAATGAGACTTTTGATAGTTTCACAGGAATTACAAAATTAAGTGGGCTTTCTAAATCTGTAAAGATAATTGAGTATGAAACTTGAGTTTGGATTTAATTTAGCAGTTTATTAGAGGGACTTTTTCTCTGGGACATGCTGTATACAGGTGGCTGCTAAGGCAGGTGTGACTGTACATGAGACACATTGTTACTTCATACATCACACTAATGCAGACCTGATTCTTTAAAGTCAGCTGTATTTATTGACTTAAAAGTATACAAATAATGCCATAATTACTTGAAACTCAATTTCGGCTACATGATACTCCACTAATTCATTCAAAATGAAAACAATACAAAATGCAAATTGAGAGCATTTTAGTGTACATTAGACATAATATTAATGTACAATTATCAACAGTAAATCTTAAATTAGGATGAGAAATGGTTGCAAATTTCATGAAAACGCAGACTAGTTTCAAATCTTATGCAATCAGAATAATACAAATAGGTACACATCTTCATTCAACCTGAAGCACACAAGTATACACTGGCGCTTAATATGTTTCCTCTATATTTATCATGGAAAATTAACAACACTATTAATCATTAATTGTACCTTAGTTACAACAATGAAGTTATACATGTATTATCAATGAGTTGAATTATGATAAGTTCACACCTGAGCACTATGAATAATATTCATTTGTAACATTTGATAAATTCAATAACCTAAATTCAGTCCATAACTTCACCAATTTTAACTGGGCTATTTCAGATAAGGTTATTACTTGGGTCAGTTTGACACCCCCCCCCCCCCACCCCAGTGACAATACGGAAAATGACATAATTTAATTCCTAGTGTAAAAATCTGAGGTACATTTATTCTTCATGAAATAAGTGTGTCTGCTTAGGTTTGAAAATGAAGCCCTGAAAAAAAAATTGTACCTGTAATTCAAATCAATCGTGCTGTAAAAGAGTGAAAATTTATGAGTATCAAGGCTGCCACTCATAGGGGACTCCCCCTACCGTAGGGGATTTTAGCCACCCATAGGTTGCATGGGATACCTACAGGGAAATGCATGACCTTCTGTAGGGGAAAAGTACAGGTTTTTGATGATTTGTAGGGGATGTAGGGGGTTTTGACAATTTTCAGAAATATACTTAAATGCCCCAAGGATTTCAGAGAATTTCTGTATATATTCGTCCGTTTTGTCTATGTCAAACGAAGAAATCAAGATCAATCTATTGCATTTACTAAGGTTATCTTGAAGGGGGAAAACATACCTTCGTAAGGAAAAGGTGGATATTTGTCGGGGAATACATAGGTTCATGGGGAAAATTGGGTTGAGATGTAGGGGGAAAGTGGTGTCCATAGGGGAAAATATGCATGCGCTGTAGGGGGAAATTAAAATTTTGAGTGGGCAGCCCTGATTGAGTACCAAGTTATTCCATGTCCATTTCCCCCATAAACTGCTGTGCTACAATAAGAACTTTGCCGGATGCACAATTCACATCTGACGTATAGCCATACATGTCATGACAATGGTAGGAAATGTAACCTTCCAAAGTTTGTATTTTAGGCCTTATTTGTCCACTATTTAATATAATTATAGCTCAGATATCACAGTTTGACATTTCTATTTTAAATGGAACATCCACAGTGTTTAATAGTGTTATAAAGGGAACTGACAAACTAGAAATAAATTGTGACAGTATCAGAAGAAATTCTCCTACCGTGAGGAATATCAAATTACTTTCTGTTTTGTGTACACAAATTACGAAAAAAAATAAAGATACACATTTCTACAGGCACTTATCATCAATCATACATGTATTTCACTTTAAAACAAGTGTCAAGAGATAAATTATCCACATAACTTGTGGCTTACCGGTAGTCACATATACTCTGGAACCTGTATGCATTACGCTACTAGCAACAGACAAAGATTGGTGTATAACTCAAATAATCAGTCTTCATAACTGTTTTATTCATATGTATATTTTAATAGATTTCTACAGCTTGAATTGATTTTTTTTTTTAATATACCAATAATAATTCTAATAATTTGAGAATGTTATTAAAATTAGAAAATTTGTCTACATAAATATCAACCAAACTGTAATTTCTAATCAGTCATTTTTTTTTTTTATTGAAATCTTAGGACTTTTTGTTCTGCATTTTGCATGCCATAAACCAGAATTGTATTGAATTGAATATTCAAAACAGATATAAGCAATCACAATACCACTTGATTATCTGTTTGTGATCTAGTTATATAGACATCTATAATTCTTATGGCATTCAGATAATGCGTGGCATAGTTAACACTATTTTCTCACTTGCTTTTTCTTCTTCATTTTTCAAACATACATGCATATGTTCTCATACGGAATATAAATTATTAGCATATTTGACACTTACTTCACATAAAATTTTGGCTAGCAAAAACATGCTACATCAGGCATACAAAGAGACAATATACATGTAGAAGCACAACCAAATTTCTATAGAGTTTGCAGAAATCTTTTGGTAAAGTATATTCAAGAAGTACATCTGAGCATTACTCAGTAAATGAGTTGTGTATTTTAAATGTTTACTTTTCTTATCACTATGAAAAACTAACATAAATTCACACTTCCAACAATCCACTTGACGACTTAAAATTCTGCCATCTGTACACAGGAAACAATACAAAAATTCATTAATCATATTTACTTCTTACATTTGTCTAATAATATCCATCTTTTTTGTAGGTACTTGCATTGAATACACAGCATATAATATAAAATAGTTCCAGCATAAAATGTGATCACTTTTTCACGTGAAGTATTTCTACCTATGTATTACAACTACAAGTATGTCTACATGTTACATCCCACTACACAACATAATGACAACTGTATTTGTAAGTTTGTGAGATATGCCAGTCAAAATATCTAAACATGTTGAAATGTTGCCAGGGAGGAAACAAATGTCATATCAATTTGAGTGACTGATACCTGTATATTCTTAAGGAGTACGCCAGTTTGGCATTAGTTTGTGGCCGCAATGACCCCGTGAATCACCAGATGTTTGAAGAATGGATAGGACCTTCAGTGAGGCATTTGAAAGCTAATACTCAAAAGTGACGGTCAGAGGACTGTGTAAATGGTTTTCTTCAATTGTTTCAAAAGAAATACCTGCGCCTGTACATTTCAACGCATATCTACAGCATACATATGCTGTGTGTCGCAGAAAAAACAGAACCCTAAAACAAAGGCTTATTGTGTGGAAGCAATGGGGTGTATGATCGAAAAAACATGTTGAAAATAATCTTTGCTTTACACTCTTTCAAATGATACATTAACTCTTAACGTGCGGGATGATTTTAACCTCTATGGACTTTATGTGTATTATTTGGTGCAGATCTGCGACTTCAGCACGTTAAGAGTTAACATACCTGCCGACCAGTACGATTTTTCCAGGGCAGTTCTGGTTTTATTTCAGTTATTAGGCGGTACGGTAAACAATAAAAGGATTACATAATGAAAAAAAAATTAGAGTTCGAATGAAAAAAAAATATTTGAAACAGCTAAACAAAGGTTTTCTTATGAGAAAAAACATGAATAAAACATACCTTTTGTTCCGTCACTCACCAGTGAATGTAAACATGTCATTTCCATTACAATTTGGGCATTGTATTAAAATCACTGTAGTAACCAAGGCATTTGGTTTCATTTATTTTGGTCATTCATGTTCTATTCTTATTATAATCAACGTTTTTGTTGTTGAAGGCACCGCCTAGTAACTGTAACAAGGACAGAGCTGCCCTGGAAAATCGTACTGGTTGGCAGGTAGGCATTAACCTGTCGGAGACGTTTTGATTTCAGTATAACATGCATTTTCCACACACTCCAACACAAGTTAACTCGTACTTAGTCTCCAACGGGTTAAGAAAACCCATTTACTCATGCATCTCTGAGTAATATGACTTTGAAAATTTAATGTCAAAAACTATTTGCTACACGTTTTGGCTTTAAAAATGTACACAACATGTGTCCATCTCTTTCTTTTCCTGATGTGCACAGAAAGCTTAGACTTCATAGATTATTTTGATCTGAAAATGAAAAATTTTGATAATTTTATTTTTACAATTGCGTATATCATGTAAGCGAATGTGACGAATTCTATCTGTGTTAAAATACAGGTTTCACATTAAATCCCATTTCACTAACATTAAAGTTTTTAGATATAAAATGCTAAAACTCCAAAAGTTTTCATTCATTCATTTTATAAATTTTCAGAGGATGTTCATCTTGTTGTAAGGAAACATTCATGACGTGCTTTATGGGTACCTGTAGTATCAACAGAAAAATTTCAGTTTATGTCTGTATTTTCTGATTTTCTACAGAAATCGTTTTTCAACATCAAGAAAGCAGAATATTTGGAAAAGGGATCATTGAAATGTAGCTTCATGTTCATACTCCTTAACTTTAATGTGAATAAGGGATACACTACTCACTTCAATGGACATTTGAAAATCTTCATTTTTTGATCATCTTATAAAAATATTTATTACACTTTTGTCTTCACTTGTATAGATAAGATATTACTATTTTCAGATTCCTTGAGGTCTACTCTTTCCAATGGTATATGGTTTGTCGGGGGTAGCTTGCATGGTTTTGAGGTATTTTCATTTGGATGAATAGGTGCGTAACATGCTCAATTTACCCAACTGGACACCTGAAAGGCATTGTATAACAATGTTTCCAGTTTAAAAAAAATCTGAGCTACATGATCCCCCATGCTACCAGTGTCTCTGATACGGTCTAAAAATGAAGCCCTAAAAAAATAGCAGTTCAAAAGGATCATTAAATGCTTTAAAAAAGTGAAATTCATTGAGAGACCATTCCAGCTCTCCCCCATAGACTGCTGTTTTGCAGAATTTCCTATCGGCTGAGAATAAATTAAGGTGCCAATTTGTATCTGCACATATTGTACTATTGACAGCATAACTGTCCGAACTTTTGTGTTCTAGAGTGTTTACTTGTCCATTCAAACACTGTCAGATATGTCAGATAGCAAAGTTCGACAATTTTTTAAACCGGTCTTCCACATTGTTATATAGCGTCTTTAAAATTAATTTTCTACCGAGGAGCATGCTCTTACATGGCTCATTTTGAGTTTGTTGTAAAAATTATTGACAGATATTTTTTTGCAATTATACCAATAGTCAAATGACAGCATCAATAACACCGTCACACAAAAATAAATAAACGGAAAAATACCTCTACTCCACATCACCTCTCTTAAATAGCTCACTATGAAATTTAAAAGAAAAAAAAGAGACTTCATTCCTACTCATTATACCCACAAACAAGGGCATAAATTTGGCAACACAAGAAATACATCGTCCAAAATTGTTGGCATACGTCTCACTCCCATCAATTATTCCTTTAAGGACTAAAACATTCCAATAAGCAACATCTGTACAAATATCACATCAATATTATTATTTACGGTTTTTCTATTTCTACATCGTTTTGGTATAATTTCTGGATTGAGCATTCACTGTCAAGAAAAAATTCAAACAGATTTTTTTTAATTTTTTTTATGTTTCAGCATTAGTAATAAGATTTATATAAAATATATGAAAATAAGTATGCATATGCTTCAATTCATAGTTTTTTTTTAAACAGACTGCAAAAGAAAAACAAGAAAAGCATTTGATCACAAAAAATAGTCTTGTTACTATGCATTGCAAAGAATAGATCTGACCCATTTTGAGAAGGAGATATTGCTGCAAGTTTATCCACCATAGCTGGGGGGCTGCTGAGAGTATAACAAAAGATAAGTCTCTTCATCTTCACATTCCTTTAGTTCAGGAAAAGCTGTTGATCTAAACACAACAAAAAAAGTAACTACCCCCTTTTTCAAAATATAACTTTTTAAAGAAATGGTTTTGAGTAAACTAATTTGGCAGGGGTGTTTCTACACTAATTGACTAACTGCTGCGGGGAAATGTGATTGATACGTCATGTCATGCATGAGTGAGCACATATTAAAGGCAAAAAGTCACTTTTCAAAAGTCACAATGGTCATTTTGTGGGATTTGTGATACAGGATTTTGACAAATTCTGTTTCTGGTGAATGATTTAGTGCTATTTATGTTATTCATCTATCGTTTGACCCCCTTAAATCTCTTTTGACACTTTTCGCACTTTTGGCGCTTCAGTGAGCTCAATTTAAAAATTGCCATCCTTCCTCAATTTTGAAACTGTTAAATCCATTAAGTTTATTAAAAAAATTGAAATCCTTTATTTTTCAGCAAATTGTATCTGAACATGTTGTATGAACATAAGAGGTTGTAACCATGTCATGGTTAAGTGAGTATACTCTTTAAATAAAACAACAAATACCATTGTTTACCTTCATTTTGGCATAAGAGATGACTCCTGTGACTTTTGAAAAGTGGCCTTTTTGCCTATAATGCAGGCTCACTCATGCGTGGCTTGACGGATCAATCACATTTTTACACAGATGTTAGTCAATGAGTGTAGGAATACTCCCACCAAATTATTTTGCGAAAATTCATCTCGTTAAAAAGTTATGGTAGTTTGAAAAAGGGGGTAGTTACTTTTTTTGTTGTGTTTAGTTTATCACATCATCTTTTATTTCTTTAGAAGCCCCTCCCAGCTATGGTGCATGTCATGTTCTCCAAACCAAACACATCTAAACTGTGCCCCCTCGTATCACTTGAATCACAGAGGGCGCTATTTCACTCTACACTGACTACGGACCTGAAGGATCCCATGACCTACGACTCCCAATAAGGCAAGAGGTCACAAATTAAAGCCACATGCTAACAATGACCACAGTTTAAAAGATGTGAGCTACATAATCCTCCATGCTCCAAGTGTCTTTGATAAGGTCTTTGACGACGGCAACGGATCGCCGGACCGCACGCCATGGCATAAGCTCATCGGGCCCTTCGGCCGCGGATGAGCTAAAAATGAAACCTGAAAAAAATTGTATTCAAAATTATTATTTAGTGCTTAAAAAAGGGAAAATCTACAAGTTGACCGGATTTACCTGCTATTTGCTCCATAGACTTACTGTTGTGTGCAGATCTAGATTCTTTGTACTCAGCCCGAGTAATGATTGTTATTCATTCTATATCTTGCCCTAGCAGCATAAATTTCGTAACTTTTGTATTCTAGGTGTTTATTTGTCCATTCAAACACTACATATGTAACTCAGATAGCAAGTTTGACAATTTTTTTTTTTAATATTGAAGCTCCACAATGTTTAAGTCATCACAGCTGGGTTACACTACAATTCTAGAATATATACAAGTGCTACAAGAAATAAACAACATGTAGCAAAACCTAGGGTTATGTATGCTAACAAATAAAGTACTAAGAGAATACATATATTTTGACATCATTAAAATCAAGGATTAGCAATATTTAACCG
>JZLH01S0210461.1:12796-25614 GCA_001188425.1 Eucidaris tribuloides
GGTCTAACTAGAAAACGTCAATGACGTAGCGCTCATCCGGCATCTCGCAACATCATATATCCGAATTTTCATGTGGTACAATTTTATACTGTGAAAAGATTAAAATTGATGTCCCGGAAGGAACATGAATATAAAAAAATTCGAGTGAGAAAATATTAGTTTCATGCCCTGGAAGGGACATGAAAAAAAATAAAATAATAATATAAAAAAAATAATAATAACTACATGAATTATATATGATTGCATCCCCGGATCCCTTCCGGGCTCCATACTGATTTTTGTTGTTGGAAAAAGCACATTTGAAGTGGAACCAAATTAATTAGGTACTTGATGAATAAGAACTGAAATAAATTTTCTGTATTTTTGGAATAAATTGCATAAATTACCATAATTAATTAATGGACAACAGTTAAAATTCTGGGTAGAAGTTTAGTGTACAACTAGCTCTACCAGATAAAGCAAACTAAATCAAAATTGGTTGAGAAATGAATGAGAAAAGCATTTTTTTTTATTTTATTTGTGATTTTGAATAAATTTGCATAAATTTGCATAATTGATTAATTTTAAATTTGCATAATTGATTAATTTCACAATTTTGTGTAGAAGTCTTGAAGCCCCACCTAGCCCTATCAGATCAAACAAACAGAATGAAAATCGGTCAAGAAATGTGAGAGAAGAAGCAATTTTTGTTATTTTTGGATTAATTTGCATAAATTACCATAATTAATTAATGGAGTATAATTTTAAATTCTGTGTAGAAGTTTAACCCTTGGGCTCGATGCTATACGGCACTGTTGTTCATTGAGAGACGACGCGATTTTGCGTGATTGACCATGAAGGGAATATAAACCAATGTTTTCTTATAAAATTCCGCACAGAATATTTATTTCTTGATTTATACTGGTCAGAATGTGCAATGTTTGGGACAAACGCATATAAACAATAAAACTTTTCCGTTAATCACAATGTTTGAACCAAAATTTGGTCAAAGATTTTGGGCTTCTGTAAAGCCGTCGTCTCTGAGTGTACAATGCAATGGGCTTCTGTACAAGCCGTCGTCCCCAAGGGTTAATGTGCATACTCAGCCCTACCAAAAAAGTAATCACAATTAAAATGGTTGAGAATAAGGGCATATTTACCATATATACAGACATATTATGAAATACTTGTACTTAAACTAATACTGCAATATAATTCAATATAAATACATGTGGTTGCCAAGGAGGGAATGAGTAAATATATATTTATATTTTTGATTAAATGAATCGAGGCATTATTTAACGGTGTTAAACGAATGACACAGACTGTATTTCTGTGGCATGATCTTTCCAAATATAATTTTCTCACTTCCGAGGATAGAGATTAAGTTTGTGACATTTTACTTTTACACCAGCCTACAAGCTTTACAAACTCCGATTGCACAGAAATCACAGCATCTGATGCGGGATTTTTCCAAAAGGCAAACTTGAGGTTGGGCGGGTTTGTTCAGCCATTTTGAGCTGACAAATAAAACAAAAGGGTATTTTCATTTTTTTTAATGTCAAGGATGAGAAAAATGGAAGCAGCTGACTCACCATCCCACCCCCCCCCCCAGCCTGCCTCCCTCCAGCCAGGGATTTGCCACTGAATCATTACAAATGAGGATTGTATAGAACATTAACAGCTTTTATGATACCAAATGTAAGGATAATACTACTGTAAACAAGTAAGACATCACTGTTTGGAAATTTTGTTGATGAGTGTAGTATTTTCCGGGGGGGGGGGGGGGAGGGGGCACTGCCATTACAAGGTGTACACCATGCTGCCATGTGCGTGTGAAAAAACGTGTTCAAAGGGTTGTTTTTCATGGTCGGACGATGTACGCGCATATAGTGAAAAGGGTATCAAAATCGCCAAAATCAAGAAAAAAGGGTAATAACACAAGGTTTGCTTTATATTTATAAGGGTATCTTTTCAGACTTGAATACTTGTTTTCAGCAGAAGGTTAATTTTAAAAGGGTATCTTTTCAACTTGTATACTTGTCTAGGATATTCTGAGATTGAGATAATTACGTGTTTAGGGTCCATTTTGAAAGTCCATACACGCGCATGGTGTACACCTTGTAATGACAGTGCCCATAGACTAGTACACATAATGGGAGGTAGAATTCTTGTAGTTATTTCAATTCACCAAATATACATACCTGCCAACCTCAAATCCTAAGAAATAGGGACAAACTGGTTTGAAAATTTGAAAAAAAGTGACATTCTGAAATATCCTATACATTTCTACAGACAAAAATTCTCAAAAATCGGGACACAACCCAAATTATGAGTAAAAAGTATGTTTTCTTTTGCCAAAAATAGGGACAGTCCCTACAAAATAGGGACAGTTGGCAGGTCTGAATATATGATACATACATGTAACATAGGTATCAAAAAGGGAGGAGGAGGAGGGCCAAGTATTGAAGATCCCCTAAAAACAAATTATTCAAAATATCAGAATTTTCTAGACCAAAACTGGGTAAATAAAGTCTAGGTCTCTTTTTTACAGCACCACAATCAAAACTTTCTATTTTCACAAATGATCCTTAGAGATAAGTCCCGTTCAAAAGAACCCTCTAAATATGGATTAAATCTTTACACGCGGTATTCGCACCCATGCACTCCCTGTAGCGTGCGGGATTCGCATTTCACGCTCAAATGTAGAAATGATTGTATTCACCCGATTTATACTCATTTTCCCGATGGTAGTGGTATTCGCTTTGTATTGTTTACATTCCTAAAGTACAGTGTATTATGCAAGATTCTAAAAGAACCATAAAAATCGATAAATACAATCAAGGCCCCGTAATACAAAAGAACACTGGATTAGACGGAAGTCAATTTTGAAAAGAACACTCAAAGTCAGTTACAATAAAACGCGCTTTTAACTGATAATAGCTTCATTATCTCTATTCATTGACCTTTGGTGATTCATCTCTAAGTTGTGACAAATCAGGTTTCTATATGCAGCTTGTGGTTTACCCTCTTGTATTATTTGAATGAAGTTGTATATTATCAAGCAGGACGCTTAGAACTTCATGTATATTGGTTGCAATTAGGCATTACTTTACAAAATCCAGATGTATATTTCCAAATAGCCTTTATGCAATCAAAAGGTCTGCAAAATGTACTTCAACTTTGCTGCACAACATTTTCCCTAAAAACGATGTTGTGAAAAGTTATAGCTAGTTGAAGTCAGTCATTCAATTTCCTTTCCCGTAACTGAGCACTCTTGAAAAGTCTGCACGCAGGGGTTTCACGGTCCCGCACACAAACAGTTAATATTAGATTGTTGTTTGTTACTCATCTCTCTGTAAAAAAAAGACATATTTTCTGCATGATCTTCAAATTTTGTGACCATTACATATGGATCCAATTTTACATACAATGAAGTCGAATGAACTGCAATCATCTTTAGTAGGTAAAGTAGGTTCCCACCCTATGTGTAAAATACTTCATATGTGACCGACCATCACAGAATGCACAATATGTCAGAAAAATAAGGAATTATGTTTTCCACACAGTCTTAAAGGCACTGTGTAACAGTGTTTCCAGTTTAAAAAATCTGAGCTGCGTGATTCCCCATGCTACCAGTATCTCTGACATGGTCTACAATTGAAGCCCTGAAAATTTTTCAGTTTAAAATGATCATTAAGTGCTTTAAAAAAGTAAAACTCAATTGAGAGACCATTCCAGCTTTCCCCCATAGACTGCTGTGTTGCAGAATTTCCTATCGCCCGATAGGAACTTAATGTGCCAATTTGTATCTGCACATATTGTACTAGTGACAGCATAACTGTCCAAACTTTAATGTTCTAAGGTGTTTATTTGTTCATTCAAACACTGTCAGATATGTCAGATAGCAAAGTTTGATGATTTTTTAACGTGTCTTCCACATTGTTACATAGTGTCTTTAAAATAGAGACTCTAAGCTTTAAAATGAAGAAATGAGGTATAATTTGTCTATGATGGACGAAGTAAACCCATTTTAAAACTGCGCTCACAAGTTTGAACTATCACCTAAGCCATTATCAGGAAAGCAGAGAAAAACGACTGCAAAGACTGTGATCATTCACGCAAATCGGGAGGCCTTTGACAACTGCTCCGTTGAAAGCTCGTTAAAACTAGTCACTTTTCAAAAGAGAACTGCGGATTGAACAATCCTTTTTGGTTTTTACAGTCACTGTCATTGAATAGCCTATAAAAGTAGCTTTGTGGTGATACCACCATTATTACAGAGGGGCTTGAAGATGTTGGATAACAAGCAATTATAGTTACATCGTGATTACTCTCGCGATGTAAAGATCAAATTCGGCCAAATCTTCAAGCTCCCGTTAAAACACGGTCGAACTTCAATTCAAGAAAAATCATACTTGTGAATCACTTCTGGTCCTCAAATTTGGACAGATGAAAGATGAGTGCATGTACTTTTAGGAAGTATCAGAATCCTAAAATCAACTTTTGCAACCCAACTTGACTATTTAGCGCATTTACATGAAAACTTCCATTGCGACTTATTGATCATTTTGTGGTGACAGGTCACATATACTACCACCCCCTCCCCTGTAGCAAAAGATTGATAACACTGAGTACAGCCACAACATTTCTTCACACAATCTACAGTGTGTATCAAAAAAAAGTAAACACTTAGTAAAAAATTTATTTAAAAAAATCTCATGATTTGGAGATTATATTTTTATATGAATATGTTACCTCGGACCTAAGCTATCTGATGACAGCCCACTTTTGTCCAATAAGTCAAAAATGCATTTGCGCACACAATTGCGTGCTTATAGTCAACGTTTAATGCCTCACAGACCGGTTCTGCAGAAGTTCTCAACTGATGTGCCCAAGTATTGAATTCGCAGCATGCTCAGAGAAAACCTAATATCATTTCTGTGACAAGAAAAACAAAAATGAAGCAATGATTCAGATACACCATCGTAAAAAAGAAGAAAATGCCATTTTTTCATGGTCAATTCACAGTTCATCTTGCAAACATGACATTTTCTTCTTTTTTAGTGGGGTGTATCTGAATCATTGCTTTATTTTTGTCTTTCTTATGACAGAGTTAATATAAGCTCTTCTCTGAGCATGCTGCGGATTCAATACTTATGCACATCAGTTGAAATCTTCTGCAGCATCGGTCTGCAAGGCATTAAACATTGACCATTAGAATGCAATTCTGTGCTCAAATGCATTTTTGGCCGATTGGACAAAAGTGGGCTGTGCTCACTCATGTGTGAAATGCTTTCAAAACCAACAGTGTCATAAGATAGCTTAGATCCAAGGTAACATATTTATATAAAAAAATAATCTCAAAATCATGAGAATTTTTTTAAATAAATTTTTTACTGAGTGTTTACTTTTTTTTGATACACACTGTATAATATGAATCCATTCGGTCTGCTTCAAGGAGTGCATATTTTCTTTCATACCAAATAAATAAAATTTTAATTAATACTACATTTTAATTACACAATTAGTACAATATTTAGCATTGAATTGTATTTTATTTCCTATTGTTAGTTTAGTCTATATACACTACACCACTTGCTGAACCGCCAAACAAAACTAATGATTAAAGTACGATAATATGTCTCAGTTATTTAAAATGCACATAGTTTAGTGTTCATCTCACACCGTGAAAAGGCAAAAATAACATTACCATTCTAGAATTATTCTACTGATGCAATAATTATAAATTATTCATAAGAACCAATGATGCCAACATTTCTAGGGAACATTTGGCTAAGAGACTAGATTCTTTTTAAAAAACCCATTAACATTATTTCAAATATTTTGTTTCAAATATTTCAAATATTGCTTTAGTACCAATCATGGAGATGGTAGAAAATACACATTTCTTCTTCTTTTTTTTCATTCAGTAGAGAAGGATTCGTTTCTCGACAGGTTTACGGCAGATGGGGCACTCTGACATACGGTCTCCACAGAGTTGGCACGTTCCGTGGCCACAGAGGAAGATCATATTCTTGATTCGGTCCAGGCAGACAGGGCACATGGTCTGAAAGAAGGAAAAGAGTAGGAATAAAAAGAGTTAATACTTGAAACAAAGTTAGACATACATGTATGATTCTTTTCATGTCCGGTTGGTTCCATGACATTGCTATGATGACTATTGCCTACACTAATCCATACCTCACCCTTAAAGTGTACCAATACCCTTAAAATAAAATTTGTGTACAAGTAGAATACACTTCAAATAACCACAATTCAGTTGTCTAAGCCCATGAAGTAACCCATATTTTGATAAATCAGATCATAATGTGTACAATATTCCGCACTTGTGTTCCGCGTGTACATTTTTTGCTAAACTATCAAAGTTCAGTATCGATATTGATCGATAATAAATACTCTATTTCTGATGAGGTATACCTCGGATAACCTTAACACCTTATCAACCCTTTGGATGCTTATAATGTAAAATATAGTCGAAAATCTCGGGGGTACCCCGAAAAATATCAGGGGGTCGCCCCTCCCCCCCCCCCCCAAGATTTTTCATTAATTAATTTTAAAAAAACGAAAGATATTCAGAATCTGTTATTGGTGTGATATGATCTCTGGGCATAAAGCTTTCAAATAAAAAAAAAATCCCCCAAACTAAACTTGGGCTTTGAGTAAACTGTGCACGCTTATAAGTCTTGAACAGTTCACCCAAATTTGTTCAAACTTTCATGTTTTTCTTTTACTTATTGTTTGATGGCCGGGTTTCATTCCCCTTTGACCCGTTAGAGACTAAAGTACAAGTTAACTCATATTGGGGTCTATGGAAAATGCGTGTCATAGTGAACTCAAATCGTCTTCAACGGGTTAATACAGCCACTACCCTAAAGATCAAAGTTTTCCGTTTTGCAAATGTCAAATTCCTATTTTTCTCCGTTTTACAAATGTTAAATTCTGTTTTTCTCCACATTGTAATTTTGCAACTTTCCAACTTGAATTTTTGTGGGGAAAAAAAAATTAAAAAAAATGTCACGCTTTCTAGGCCCATTACGGTTTTGATTCGGGTTAGGGGACATATTCAAAAGTAATACTTGATTTCTTGGCTTTATTTGGCGTCTTTTTGGTAAATTAGTTTAATTCTATTCAATAAATATTGATTAATTTTACTTTGGGGGGGAATTTTTAGGCATGATTGCTTTCTATTTTGTTCAAAATGCTGTTTTCCACGTTATACTTCAAGTTCTGTGATTTCCGCGGAAAATGTGCAACGCGGAAAACGTGGGTCTTTACACTACCCACCTGTTCCTTGATATCATGTAGCTGCTGTTTGAGTTTGACCACCTCGGAGTTGGTATTGTTCATCTTGACTGGTTTCTGGCTGGAGGACATGGCAACGGAAGAGCTCCCAGTGGTATTGGTGTTGGGGTTGGCTGCCTGGGCTGATGCAGAGGCCACGGTGCTAGGGGCCGTCGCTACGGGGCTGGTGGGTGGCGAGGACGGTGGTGCTGGAGGAATCAAGAGAACCAGAGAATTGGCTTACTTTGGAATCCACCATGACTTTGACTGAGTGTATGTTATCAGAGTTCCAATAGACAGGTTTGTACGTTTACACAGTTTCAAAATTTCCTGACTTTCTTAAAAAATCTTAATTTATGAAGATGTTTGGAAATAACAATCGCAATGCATGTAAATTTCTTCCCATTCTGTTGTGTCACAGGAGGTCCTTTTTCTGAATCACTCTGGTGAATTCTTGCTATCAACAATGAGGCATTCAGCAGTAGAGGGTGCGCTTGTCCATGAGAATTGACACCATTTTGTAAAATAGTGAATTCGGCAGACGTTTCTGTGTATTTTCTGAGGAAGCTAGAATAAGTTGGTCACACCAGTCAAACCACAGTGCATTGTGCACATGCGCTCACTGAAAATAGCACCCTCTATTGCCAAATGTCCTATATTGTCGATAGGGAAAATTCAGGTGTTTGATTTGCAACACATGAACATACAAGGTGAGTATACCAAACCTGTTTCCACAGTATTTTATCCATCTTTTCATATATTTAATTGATATTTGAACAATTTGTTCCCACCAGGATTCACAATCTGTTAGTGAGCTAAGAGTACAGACAAAATAAAATATGGCAACGTTCGGTTAGACTTCGTCCATAATCATGAACAAGAGCCCCGGGGGGCACGACGCTCACCTGAGTTCTCGCAAACTCTCTATGGTACCCATAGAAAAAATATCAGCTATATACATGTATAGTTTGGCCCTTGGAGCCTGATATCTAGGCACCCACATAGCCAAATGAACCAGTTTGGAAAACTTTGCATCCCCTTGCCGTACACGTATAGCTGATTTTTTCCAAGTTTAATTAAATTCTGACATCCATTTCTATAAAAACAAGGCACGCCCTAGTATCTTAGCATTTGACCTTTGACCTACTTTTGTAACCTTGACCCCAATTCAACAATGAGGTCACTACACATGTAGAATTTACCATCCAAGTTAGTCACAAATGGGCCAATAACAACCAAAGAAACATTTAAGTTCATTTGACCTTTGACCTACATATGTGACCTTTGACCCCCAAATTACATTAAGGTCCCTGTTACGATTCTACCACCCAAGTTTGGTTACAAATGGGCTTGTGGTTAGAAAGTTACCTAGTTTGGGCCTTTATGGGCCCTGCCCCCTGGGCCCCCAGGGGGCCTGGTGTACCATTCCACGGAACCTCTATCCCCTCCCCTGAGGATCATTCCCACCAAATTTGGTCTAAATCCATTGATGTTGAATGTGAATTATTCCCATAGGGCCCCATTACAAACTTTTGCCCCCTTTTAAGGGCCAAACCGGCCACCCTGGATTGTCATGAGGAACGATTAATATGCACATATAGAGGTTAATCTACACACAAAGTGGCCTTAACTTAAACTATTTCTGAGATCTAGAGAAGAAGATGTTTTGAAAACTATCGGTACTTTTGGCCCTTAGGGCCTGCCTCTCGGGCCCCTAGGGGGCCAGGTGTACCATTTGAGGACCCTTGAATCCCCACCCCCTAGGATCAATCCTGCAAATTTGGGCCAAATCCAATCACGCATTTTGAAGGAAGAAGCTGAAATGTGTTAAGTTTACGCACGACGCACGAGCACGACGCACACCGCACGACGCACGGACGAACGACGGGGTACGACGGGACGACGGACGAAAAGCGATCGCAATAGCTCACTTGAGCCTTTGGCTCAGGTGAGCTAAAAATAGAAGTGCTATTAATTTTTCAAGTTTTTACATGTCATGAGTTAAAAATTTTTCTGTGATGATAACATCATGTAAACCAATAAAATTTTGTCAAAACTTCTTGATGGAATTTCACAAGTTTCTACAAACCTTTTCCTCCGCAGCATACAATGAAAGGCACAGTCTTATCAATGTCAGACCGACATTGAACACATTTCTTCATGAGGCTGCCACAACCTGTCAGAAATTCAAAGAACAGGAAAAATATTCAATGAGCATGTCATGCATATCATAAGGATGTTAAGATCACAAACTCCTTGTGTTTCAATTTAAATACAGACTTATTCATATCTTTATTTTTCATTTGTGAGCTACACCATTTCCTTGATTTGTCACACAAGATAGCACATGTAACCTGTCACCCTGATAAATTCACATGTCTTATGAAACATAAACATAGAAAGAAAAATACTTTGCGTGAAAAATATAAATATTCAGACTTTTGCAACATACGAAGGTCATATTAAGTTTTGAGGATGCTTCACTTTCATATTTTATATAATTGTGATATTAGGCACTTTCCCTGCCTTTGGGTTGTGCAACTTTATCAGGGTTATCATGGTGTCGGGCCACATATATTTTGGTGTCCTGCAGGAGACGGCATTGAGTTTTGTTTGAGCAATACGTATGATTTTTTAATTCTTACCATCACAGGCACACATGTGACCACATGGCTGGAAGAGAACAGAGGCTGTCTTGTCTGAACACACCACACACTCTTCAATCTGGATGGAAAAGATGAGACAAATAATAATAACAACAACAATAATGATGATGATGATGATGATGATGATGGTGAGGACAAATCGATTGACCAAGTACCTTGCAATATTCACATTATCACTTACCGTACATACTAGAGAAACAAGGAAAATTCACGTACAAAGTCAGTGGAGTGTTGTTCTAATGTAACGACACATACATGTACTTAAAAGTAATTGACATGATTGGGGGGTAGCCCCCCCCCCCCCCCCGCCCTTTTTACGGGTTAAGTAACCAAATTACAAACAAATCCTCCCAGGTGGGAGATCCACTCCTACTAGTGTATAGTTGGTATACATTTCAACTCATTTGGTTCTTGAGGCATTTTCAAGTGTTCCCAATCATGTCACTATTAAACCTTTAAGCAGAATTGCCATCTACAGAGGGTGACACATAGATTTACTCCATTTTTTGAAAATTCATATCTCTTGAAAGGCTTGCCCAAATTTTCACCGTTGGATTTCTAAGAACAGTAATGTATTGGAAATTTTCACCTCATACAGTGCTGAAAGTGCAAATGATGACTTATACCTCGGGTCCAAGGATTTATGGGAATATACTTTTCAGTTGCATGCTTTAAAACGACTAAACAGGCCAATCCTCAAGCGACAGACTCTAGCACAATTTTGGCAGGGAAAGCCTTGGACGGGGGGCTTTGTGTAGCTCTAGCCTTTCTCTGTTTGCGCTTCTCCTCTAAAGCTCCTCTTCGCTCTTCCTCAAACCTCTCAGCGCCATGCTTCCATGCTGCCCTCCAGCTATTCCTGTTCCTAGCAATATGTACCCAGTTGCCCTCGGGGATACCGGCAACACTTAACTCGCGCTTCAGTTGGTCCTTAAAACGTTTCCTTGGAGCTCCAATATTGCGTGTGCCCAGGCGCAACTCTCCATAAAAAAACAGCCTCAGGTAAACGTCTATGTGTAAGGTGGCCTGCCCAGCGAAGTTGTCTTGAGAGTAGCATAGCTTCAATGCTGGAAATATTGACGCGCTCCAAGACTTCATTGTTTGTCTTGCGGTCTTGCCATTTGATGTGCAGTATGGCACGGAGACAACGCTGATGGAAGCGCTCCAAAAGTTTCACTTGCCTTCGGTACAGAACCCAGGCTTCTGATCCATACAGGAGAGTAGCGACCACAAGAGCTCTGTACATGAGGATCTTTGTGGATAGGCGTAGTGAATTATTCCTCCATACACGTTTCTGCAGGCGACCAGAGAAACTATTTGCTTTAGCTAGGCCGTTGCACCAGACAATACACACAGTGTCCATAGAGCTGTAATTTCTCTGGCATGTAAAGGGTTAATGAATCAACACTGAAGCTAACCTTTCCCAACCCTTCCATTAACCACAGGTTAACAATAGAAAACAATCTCTTCAAACTGGACTTACTTTGGTCCTCGACTGGACCTGTTCCTTGCAGATGAGGCACTTCTTGACACGGGGGGAGCAGAGGGAACAGGTGGCGATATGGCCGCAGGGTCCAAACAGTGTGTCCCGCTTCTGGTCTGAGCACACCATGCACTCCTCCAATGAGTCCTCGTCCAGACCCTGGGTCGAGTTCAGTAGCAAGTTGCCCTGACTGAAACAAGAAGCAAAACAACACAAAATCTCATTTGAACTAATAGGCTGATAAAGATTGTCAAACTTTGATATCTGAGCGACATAGTAGTATTCAAATGTACAAATAAACACCCTAGAATACAAAAGTCTCAGAGTTGCCAATGTCTGTGAATCCATTGGTGTGAGACTCCCAAAGGCCAATGATATAAGTGAGAAGTTCAAATGCATGAGTTCAAGAGAAATGTATGGGAAATCAAACAAAATTTTGGCGTGAGATAGGGCCAAAATGTATGAGTCTCACACTTATTGCATGAGAGTTGGCAGCCCTAAAGTCTGGAAAGTTATGCTGCCACTGGCAAGATATGCATGAATACACAATTTCCACTCCAGTGGATGATAAAACGGCCCTAGATCTGTACACAGTGAGTCTATGGGGGGAATTGGGCAGGTGAATCCGGTCAATTTGAGTGCTTGTAGATTTTCACTTTTTTAAAGCACTAAATCATCATTTTGAAATACAATTTTTTTTTCAGGGCTTCATTTTTACACCTTATCAAAGACACTTAGACCATGGAGGACTATGTTGCTCACATTCCTTTAAACTGTGGTCACTGTTGGCCCATGGCTTTAGCACCTTATATGCCATGTGTAACACCAGACTGTGCCAAGTTATATCACTAAAAATGATTTTTTCCTGAAAACAACAACAACAATACTGAAAAGTTCTATGAACTGGTATGAAGACTCCCATAATGAGAAATTGGTAGCAGGGGTGGAGGTGGGGGAGACAATAGTGATTTTGTTAGGGCTGGCCGATGCTTAGATAATATCGAAATTACACGATGTTGAAAAAATATCGTCTACACGAAAATGATCTCATGATTATTTCAAAATATCGTCATAGGCACAATATGACCAAAAATACTATCGATTATTAAAACCTAATGGGGTAAATGCATGCACTGCAGTGGGAGGGACCGAAAAATCCCTAGCTATGAATGCATACTCTGCACACGAGTGCTACTGTCTGTAGACAGGGAGGTGGGGGACAGAAGAGACACCTCCATTCTCTTCAACTATCAAACTTGTGGTATTAAAAGTGGTAGAGCATTTAGTAAAACTATCAACAATCATAACAACTCTATCAACACGCTGCCCACCAAAAATGTAAACAATCAGCACCATGAATCTCCTGATCTAGTTACAAGAGGTCTACA
>JZLH01S0210461.1:36686-47036 GCA_001188425.1 Eucidaris tribuloides
TGTAATGGCGGACCATGACGGCTTGATTCTGGCGTATTCACGCAGATCTTTAACTAAGAGAGTCTGAACTTACGACAACCAAGCGTTTTTCTTATGGGATTAATATGTTCGCCGTCGACAAAGGAAATCGCTGCACTGAATATCTCACGTGCACTGAGCTAGTCTCCATATTGGAAATGTTTTCCTGCAAAATTCCAATTGAAATCACATTCGTTCACAAATTCAGACACATTCGTACTTGTACTGCACATACGTGTATATAGGCAGAGCGACTACCAGCTTTTCATGCGGCCCGTGTTTTGTACCGGAAATGGTCAATGGGATACTGGACCCCACGAAACTTCGCGAAGTTTGCGTCTACACTGCAAATGTCGCGCGACATTTCGCGGTGTCCGAGAAAAATCCTACCCCATGAGCAGGATTTTTCGCGGGAAGTTTCACGAGTATAATTTCACGAAGTTTGCATCTACACTGCAAATTATCGGGAAGTTAATTATCGGGAAGTTAAACTTCGCGAAGTTTCGGTAGGTGTAGACGCACCTATAGACTGCTGTGTTGCAGAATTTCCTATCGGCGGAGAATAAATAATGTGCCAATTTGTATCTGCACATATTGTACTAGTGACAGCATAACTGCTGAAACTTTTGTGTTCTAGGGTGTTTATTTGTCTATTCAAACACTGTCAGATATATGTATGTCAGATAGCAAAGTTCGACAATTTTTTAAACGGGTCTTCTACAGTGTTATATAGCGTCTTTAAAGCCAGTTTTTAAGAAATATGAATTGTCGACAAGCACTGGGTTTTGCTAGATTGGGTCAAAATGATACAGCACTGATCTAAACATTCCAAACAATCAACCCGTACCTGATGTACAAGTAACTCAGCAACTTCCACATGATTGTTCAATGCTGCCAGATGGAGAGCGGTATAACCATCGTCTTTCTTCTCATCCACGATCCACGGTCTCGGAAGGCGTGACAACAGAATCCTCATCGCACTGCAGTAAAGAAACATGAAGAATGAAGGGTTAAAGTGTACCAATACCCTAGATATTTTGTTTGCTATATATGTTTAATATATTTGTGGCATGCCTTCTGCAAAGTATCGGCACACTCATGATCACTCCAATTTTTATTCACTGGGATTTGAATATAAATTTCAAACAGTAAGCAAAAACAAAAACCACTTGATCTAGGCTAGTCAATCAACCGATTGACTGCCCTATCAATAATTTGTCTGCATACGTCTTGATCATGAACACACACACACCCAGTGTATCGATAAACATGGATACTGAACTTTTATAGTTAAGCAAAAAAGTACGCGTATACCCAGAATACGCACGCATAAAACTTGGTATTTACGGAGCAGAACTGAAACGCACGGAGCACAAGTGCCAGAATATCACATTACCATCTGATTTATTAATACATGGATTACTTCACTGGCTAAAACAACTGAATTGTGGTTATTTGTAGTGTATTCTAGTTGTACACAAATTTGATTTTTAGGGTATTTGTACTCTTAAAGGCACTGTATAACAATGTTTCCATTTAAAAAATGTGAGCTACATGATTTCCCATGCTGGTAGTGTCTTTGATAAGGTCTAAAAATGAAGCCCTGAAAAATTACAGTTCAAAATTATCAGCAAGTGCTTTAAAAGTGTTAAAATCATTGAGAGACCATTCCAGTTTTTCCCCAGACTGCTGTGTTGCAGATTTTTCTATCGGCCGAGAATAATTCATGTGCCAAGTTTTATCTTTACATATTTTACCAGAGACTAGAGCTGTCGTCAAATAGAATTTTCTCTTTCGACATGTCACCTCAAATATTTAGCTGACAGACACAGCTGTCGACAAAACAATGGTCAGATAAATTGGGACATTGAATTCATAAGACAGTCTTACACCACCATACCTATACATGTTTAAATACACCTGTATTGTGGCTACATACTGCAGGGGATAATCAGCCTGCCAGGGGGACCTAATGATGACTGACATCGCTATTGAAAGCAGTTTGTGGAATTTTAAACTTTGCACTTTCTTGACCGCATCGTCAATTTCCGGGGAACCAAGATTCTTTTGGTGTAGACTACACTCAGAACAATGGTTCTCAGTTTCTATAACCTTCTGCAAGCATGAGAAAGAAAAAAAATGATTGCTTTAATTGAGAAGTGACTGCCTGCTGAGATGACATCGTTAGGTCCTGATTAATTACTTTGATACCCTTTGTGTTGTTGTCGGTAAGATAAAATCTGTGTTGACATATCTTTCAGTCAAAATACTGTTATCTCGACAAGCTTTTCGACAGAAGACCTGTCGACCTGTCGATGACACCACTACCAGTGACAGCATAACTGTCTGAAATTTTGTGTTCTAGGGTGTTTATTTGTCCATCCAAACACTGTCAGGTATGTCAGATAGCAAAGTTTGACAATTTTGGTGATCCGCGTAACCGAGGATTACCATAGATTTCGTAAGAATTCTTTTTTTTTCCTTCTTTATTCGTGTTTCTTTGTCGCCATTTTTGTGCATGCGATATCTCGAGAACGATGAGTGCAATAGTTTTGTAACTTAACATAGTTATATCCTATGTCAATACCTCGTTGGTCATAAGCCAAAAGCTAGTCCTAACCTACATTTGCAATATCTCAAGCCGGGAGTGGAATAAAACAACGAAATTTGGCAGAAGTTAAGTTTAGGTCAAGGGTTAAGTTTGGACGTAATCACATGTGCGCGCGCGTCACAATGGGCTAGCACGGGCGCGTCAAAAATTTTACAAGTTTTAAAATGCTCCAAATGACTTCTTATTAGCAGCAGTATACGTTTCAGGTCATTTGGAGCATTTGGTGCGCACGCGTTTTTTTTTGCGCGCACGCCTTTCCTGACCAAATATCGTCGTTTTTTTGATGGATTTGGATTTCTGACTGAATTCTCTATCAATTAGAACCCTTTCGCGACCACTAGGACAAAAATTATCGCTTACAGGTCCAAAAAGCGTAAATGCGTGCGCATTGCGCGCGTAGTGAATAATGGGCATTTTTTAATGACTCATAACTCTCTAGGATTAACGGTGACCCCTACTTTTCATTGCTTATTCTGATAGAGTATGATGCAAAGATAGCATTTCAGGCATCGATTTCTATGCCAAAGTGTTGTGACGTCATCTATGACGTCACAAAGAAAAATTGTATTTCGGGCATATGTCATGACTGGAGTTAAGTAACATCACCAAACTTGGTACACAGTAACTTCAGGTCAAAGGTCATCATGTGTGCTTATTATATGCGTGCCGGCGTTACGACGAACGCGTACGCGTGTGTTTAAAATTCAAGTTTTAAATCAGTCATTTTTCTCTAGAATAAACGATGACCCCTACCTTGTATTGCTCATTCTGATAGCCTATGATCCGTAGATGACAGTTCAGACACTACTTTGCATGCAGACTACTTGTGACGTCATCTGTGACGTCACATAGAAAAATTGTATTTCGTGCATATCTCATGAATGGGGCGGATTAGGATAACAAAATTTGGTACACAACTTCAGGTCAAAAGTCATCACTGGTGCTAATCACAACCATCCACGCGTCGCGACGAACGCGTACGTCGAATTTTCAACTAATGTTTAATAGACAATTTCAGGTGATAAGAAACATATTTCATCATGCAATGATAATATACATTGTTTGTCACATTTTCTTAAAATTTAATGATCGGAGCGGTTACGCGGATCACCAATTCATCTCAGTGACGAATTAAATCTAGTTTTTAAATGGGTCTTCCACATTGTTACATAGTGTCTTTAACTCTTAAAATGCCCAAGTCGCAGATCTGCGCCAGATAATACACATAAAGTCCATAGAGGTGTACATCCTCTGGCATGTTCAGAGTTAAAACTTCAAGCAAGCTGTACTCATTACTCTTGGAAGTTGTGGCAAATGTGGTTTCAATCAGAGAAAGTTTCCTACATTCATTCATCTTTAGATTCATACATAATCTCACTGTTCATGATTTGAAAAATGTGCAGAAAATCAATGAAAACCATTGTCAATGGATATATAACATGATTTATACTTCAAAATACATACATACAAGTTAATGTTCATTCACACATAATCAAAAGCCTTGGGCTAGACACAACTCTAAAAAAAAATGAACACAATAATAATTTTAAGGTTTGTCTGAAATTTATATCAATCATACTACATGACTTATCAATAGGAGTGAATATAACATGATTTATACTCCAAGTAAAAAGGGTTACTGTATATTTAGACATTATTGTGGAAAGAATACACCGCCTACTATTCCCAAATGGTTACTTGTAACTCAAGAGCATTTGGGATAGCACAACTTAAAAAAAAATTACAGAGACAATTTGAGGGTTTCAAGATTTGTCAGAAGTTTTGTGATAGAGAGGGAAAAAAATAGACACTGATTCATAGATGACTTCAGGGTATATTAAGATAATGTATCTCACATAATACATGTCTCTGGCTGCCACTCTTTTTGTTAAAAATTATCTTATGAAACAAGATGATTATGATAAGTTGATGACATTCAGTTTACATTGAGTTCCTCACACCTTTAACTAGGGAGTTTTCGCAAACGCGACGGGAGAAGAATAGGACGGTAATCTAAGCCGGAAATCGATGTGCGCATGCGTATCCCTGAAAAACTCTCCATCGTACCCAAATCTAGAACCGTTCTCGAGCAAAATAGCATTCGGTCCGTATGCAGTGAACCGCGGTGTAGTCAGCCAATCAGCGCTCTTTGTTCGGAGACGTTGGCCGGTTAGGCTCAAAAGTAAGCATTATTTTACACACACACAGGCCTACACGTACACGTGTGTTTTATCAGGGAGTTGTTTAGCAGTTGATCTGAACGCAATTGAATCTATTGAGTCGAACATATAGCTGTCTTGTCCGTGATTTTTCACTTTGTTTCTTTATAGGCCTACTTTGTTATACCATGCAGGGAGGTGGAAGAAACAACTCCCTGGTTATACAGCATTAATCAATAGAAGTAGATTTGAAGTATACATTTTCAAAGACAATTTATAGAAATGTGACAGGAAAGTTCATTATTTTTTATTTTACATTCACCATAGTGAAAGTTGTCTAGATCAAAGCAGTAGGATTCATTTTAATGTTGAAAGTCAAGGTTGCTTCGTGTATAAGCACAAACTTTTCTTCATCCAAAATGTCGCAAACATAAGCTGTAAGGAGTGTCACTCGTACCACGGAGGTGCCTCCATGCTCTCTATAACAACTCCCTGCTCGTACTCGATGAAGATTTACCATGTTGAAAATGGTGCACATGGAGTAGGCCTACACCACTGGCCTACACGTCACCAGTACTGACGTCACATGCGCTCCATATGTCTCCGTCCAAGCAAAAGCGAAACTGTCAAAAAATCGGAACGGCCGCACGGTGCGGGGACTGTCACATTTGGTTGATTCCGCGTTCTCTCAGCCTCTCTGTCCTGTCTGCGAAAACTCCCTACTATTTCCTTGGTACAGCGCATAATTAAGGTCACAAGATTAGTAGACCTTATTTCATTATTTGGTAGTCTTCTCGCCAGACACACAAATGTACAGTTAGTGGTAATCACAAATTTGTGTCATTGCTGGTGAAACCAAAGCGGACCAATGAACAGAATATTTAATATTGAACAATCAAACACACACACAAACACACAAACATACAAACATAATTGTTGGTTGGTGGAAAAATGAGCAAGACTTCACCTAGCTTTCCCAAATAACTTCTCTTTAAATTCATTTTATTTGATTTAATTCATTTTAATGGCACATTGCCAACTCATTTATATTGTAAGCATCCAACAATATTGCCTTCCCACTGTTATAAAAATGACCATAAAAAGTATCAAAATGTTTGGCACAAAATCACCTGCAAAATCTTCACAACACTGTAATGAAAATGTCATTTTAGAGGGGTAAACTTTCATCACAACTTTTAAAATCACATAGCACTTTCTTTTTCCAATGTATATATGTGAAAAGCTACTGCCATTAAAAGATGATAAGAGTCTTGGTTCAAGTCAAATAAATGTTCACTACATTGTCTCGAAACTTATTTGTCACACTAGCACCTATTCCATGCTTTAAAGACACAATCTAACATTGTGGAACTTAAAAAATTCAAACTCTGATATCTGAACTAAATAAGAGTGCTTAAATATCCTAGAATACAAAAAGTTTGGAAAGTTATGCAACCACTGGCCAAGATATACAAGAATAAACATCACCCTTGGAATTACCACTGTGGTGAAGTATCAAAAACACTAGATCTACACACAGTAGACTATGGGAGGAAATCAGGGTGAATCCGGTCAACCTGAGTACTCAAAGATTTTCACTTTTTAAAAGCAATAAATTATCCTGAATCTGAGATACATTTCTTTTTTTTCAGGGCTTATTTTTAGACCATGTCAAAGAGCATGGAGGATCACGTAGCTCACATTTTTACACTGTGCTCACTGTTAACTTGTGTCTTTAAATTGATCATAACGATTTACAGTGGTGGACAAGAAAAACAAGTGCAAGCAAACACATTAACAAAATTCAACACTGACTTCTGAAGGAGAGGAAAAGAAAACTAGTCATCAGCTTACTTCCCCCAATTAAAGCTATAAAAATAAAAACAGTATATACCTAAATTACTTCCCATGGGGGGAAAGTTTGTACGGTTACTTCATTATAATTAAGGTCATTATTGTATGGTATAGTTACAAAGCAAATATCTCTGAAGATTAGGCAACTCTGTTTGGAATATTTGTCTCAGTTCTGATTAATTTTGTTTGCTCACAAAGAGGGCTTAAAGCCGAAGTATAATTTTGGTCGATCAGACAAATATTCCATTGTCACACCAGACATCAGAAAGCAACATCAAACCAACTGAAAATTGTTTATAGTGACAAATTATGATGTTTAGATTAAAGGAGAGCATCTAGCAGTACGTACAATACCAATGGGAAATCTCAGGGGTCCCCCCGAGATTTTACATTCTGAGTAATATCTAAAAATGGGAAAGTTTCAGACCAAGCAATTAGCACTTTGGGTGCTGGGTTGTTTTGGACTAATACATGTATGTGTCTAACCTTTCAAAAATGTACGCTTTTCTATCAAAATCCAAATGCTGTCGAGACAAGACATTTTAACTCATTTAGTGGGTTCAATGTGTCATCTTACGATGAATATCATTGGTAAGCTTCAGTGACGTTTGTCATTCAAATTGAAAAAGTATGGAACTGATTGTCTTCTTGGCGCACCAGAGGGCCGATAGCACCCAAAGTGTTAATTGATCATATAGGTGTATCTAAAAAAAAAAAATAAGTGGAAAGAATTTTCATTTTTTACCATATACCAAAACTATACTTGGGCTTTAATGACACCAAAAATTCTTCAATATAAAAAATACAGGCCTGTTGCTGTTGTTGCGGTTATTATTTATTACAAGCCACGTCTGAAAATAATAGCAAGATACTCAATAATTTATGTAAGTTTGTTATATCTTAATCACAATGGTCTTAAAGCAGTACTTCAGCAAGACATTCACTGATAGATGTTAACCTCCATAAATCTATTCATACGCAATTGTCTGTTGCATAATGCTTACTGGAAGTGAGAATTATTACATTCTTACCAATGTGGTATGTGAAAAATGGCAATACAACAACACAACCACCATAAAAACTACATTGCATATCAATGCAAAGTAAAGGATTATTGCATCCTGAAGTATGAATTATTGCATCCCGACCAATGTAATATGTGTACAATGGCAACAACACGACAACAACACCACCACCAACAACCACAACCATACTCCTATCATTGCAAATCAATGCAACATAATAGATGCATACACTGAGCTAGATAACTATTATTTCTGAAGCTGGGCAAGACAGAAAATGTTGGATCTATGTAAACCTATTCAGATGAATTTTCTGTTGCATGATAAAATAATGGTTACTGAAAGTGAGAATTATTGCATCCTGACCAGTGTAATACGGTAATAACAACAACAACAACAACAACAACAATCACACTGCTTTCATTGCAAATCAATACACTGAGCTAGATAACTATCACTTCTCAAGCTGGGCAAGGCAGTAAATGTTGGACCTACATAAACCTATACTATGAATTTTCTGATTTACTGGAAGTAAGAATTATTGCATCCTGGCCAAATGTAATATGTGTAAAATGGCAACAACAACAACAACCACAACATTGCTTTCACTGCAAATCAAATGCAACCATCAAGATGTATGCACTGATTCTACATACCGGTAGCTATCATTTCTGAAGCTGTGCAATGGAGGAAATCACGCACTTGTAAGATTTCTGATGCAAAACACAACCTGAGCTCACACAGCCCCTCATTTGTGCGAACCAAAGTAATGCCAGCTAAATTACAGCTAACGAGACATCATCTTTATCTTGCTCATCATCATCATTATCATATTTGCCTCCTCCTCCAACCACCCTCCCGCATCCACTTCATCTTCCCTATCTCCAGGACAGCTCTCAACGATCAGCTATAAATAGCTCGCTATCATCCGCCGTCGCATCTCGACCACTCAGCGAGCGGCGTCTAAAAATAGATCCCGGGCAGGCTAATTTAAGCCGCATCAATAGTCATCTAGGCAGGCGTCTTTACACAGCAGTACCTGGGAGTGTCCGTCGGTGGTTGGGAAAAAGCCTGGGCTGCATCGACTCTCAGAAATTCATCACTTTCATTGTTTTTATGGCTAAAAAAGCTGGCTTGGATGCTGCTATTATCTTACTGGCATTAACACTGTTTGATTGCATGCTGGGATAATGCATGTCACACTGTCTAGTGAATATATGGTAGATTTTTTTTTCTGCCTTTAGTTTTGGTGTGTGTGTGCTGTGGCAGCTCCTGCAACATAACTGTAAGTATATAAACACATCTGTATAAATATATCTGATATATTCCGACTATTATCTACTGAAACCTGAAGCAGGCTGCGCTAGTCTGAGGTATACACAGATATAACTATATGGTGGCCAGATGCCCACTCAATGTCAGATTTTAGGAAATCTGAAATCATCTGGATCAGGTGTATGTTTGTGTATGTTTGTGTATGTGTGTGTGTATGTGTATGTGTATGTCTGTGTGGGTATGTCTGTGTGTTGTGTGTGTGTGTGTGTGTGTGTGTGTGTGTGTGTGTGTGTGTGTGTGTGTGTGTGTGTGTGTGTGTGTGTGTGTGTACGTGTAGTGTGTTGTTGTGTGTGTGTGTGTGTGTGTGTGTGTGTGTTGTGTGTGTGTGTGTGTGTGTGTGTGTGTGTGTGTGTGTGTGTGTGTGTGTGTGTGTGTGTGTGTGTGTGTGTTTGTGTTTGCATTGAGTTTGTGTGTGTTTGTGTTTGTGTGTTTTTGTGTTTGTGTTCCTGTGCGTGTACCATTACCCTTCACATGCCACATCAACATGGAGATTAAATATATGTAGCTTTTGTGTGATATGAATGCTTGTAAGTATTCATACACACTCCACCAGAATTAATGCTGTCTTATGTCATATTAATTATAATGTTGCAATCCATAAAATAATTTAGTTAAACGTGGCATTGCTGTCACACAGCAAAGCTTGGTGATGGTGCTGTCTGAATTGCAGTGATCAAGCATTTAATTTTGTTGTATTCTGGAGTTAGCCAATTTATGTTTGAATACAAAGAGTACAGCAAAAATTAAGAAAATAATTTTGTGGTGGAAATTGATAAAAAGCCTGATAGTGATTGTTATTGCTGCTAGCCCACGGTAAATTGCAGATGATTGCACATTGTAACAAAGTATGGTCTACTTCTCACCTGATCTCTGGCCCTTTATATCAGCATGTACGTTGAAGCGTGTTTTCACCTGCTGACAGAAATGAAGAAACAATAGTTTTAAAATTTGAAGAAGAACGAGAAATGGACAATAGAGTAAGGTAAAGAGTCAATTCATGTAAGAATTCCCACTTTTGATGGGCCTGCTGCTTGACGCTAGCACCTTGTGATGTAGCCAATGAACTAGAGTTTACCTGTTACTCGCAGTTTGCCCCTTCTTCAGCTCTCAAGTAGCTCATCGAGTTAACCTTGAACTTTAACGACTTTAGTCATGGAGTGCTCCAGAACTGGAAATTGAATTTGTCACAGACAGTGAATTTGTAAATCCTAATTGAGCATGTTTAGAGTACTTAGATTTAGAACAGCCTCGCTATGATAGTACTTGTACAGGTGTATTAGGGATATTGGCGTTGTCCTGGAAGATATGCTGTGTAAAATGTCTTTGTGTAACCTTTTCCACTCTGTGGGGG
>JZLH01S0210505.1:9136-24466 GCA_001188425.1 Eucidaris tribuloides
AAGTAAACTACATGGGACCATCTACCAGCCTCGCAAACAGAAGTAACAGAGATTCATGAGATATTCCAATAACGCATGTAAATATTTCAACTGTACAATTACTGGAGTATGGGGTTCATATTCATCAACCAATTACATCCACACAATTTCGGGAATACAAATATTTTTGTAGAATGAGGCTGATCATTAAACAAGAACCAAGTATGAAAACAAGGAAGAGAGACAAATGAAAGGGTCTTGCTCATTCCTAATTTTGTTCGATCAATTCCTGTTATTTACAATATGTAGTTTCTTTGATTACAGCTGTGAGATGATACACATAGGGCCTATACACGTAGACATGTAGCTCCTAGTGTTATTGCAGAGCACAGACTAGCTTCGATGGACATTATATTTTTGGTTTGTGGAAAGAATAGTTTCATTCTCGCTTGCCTGGCCACAGATACCAAGGTTGAAAGGATTAGACACAAATGTCTGCTGGTATTTTTAGTTCTTCCCATTGTTCGTGGTTCCATCCTGTGTCCATTGAAATCAGGGCTGAAAATACACAATTATTTACAGGTCGATTCAAAACACGATTTTTCACCACTGTCCAATTCTATCCTACAAATTTGTATGGAAGCAACAACTAACAGACGTGAAAGATAAACACTACATACTGACAAAAAAACAAAAAACCTAACTTCAACTGAGATCTGACATGACACTTTTTATACAGATTATGAAATCATATTTCAAAGGAAATAACATTCTTTAAATAAACCTCATAATGAAATGAAAAAAAATAAAAAATCGGCATAGTTGTTGAAATTCTTCCCTTCAATATCTTCAGTCACCCAACCGTGCATTCTGAGGCTTTTGTGTTTGTGGTATTGATAAGTAGGGTGGGAAATTCCTAAATATGGAAATGAACACGAGCTGAATCTTTTCATACATGGCACTGAGCTCTGGAAACCAAATGGGAGTTATAGGAGCTTTACATGAAGACGTGGGTGGGAATTTACAAATGCAGTCACTAGATACATATGGGTGTAACTTGAATTTGTCTCCCAGTTTATATTTTTTTTGTAAATCAGTCAACATGTTACTTTTTCAATTCTACAGATTCTGGTTGAATGAAGCACTGTACATGTATGGGTTTCTTTATGCAGATAAATATGTGCAACTGCCATTTATGCATAGATACTCACATTTAGGCTACATGTACACGACTCATTCAAGAGTTCACATTATTTGACAAAAAAAATGTAGTCAATCAAGGGCTGTCAATAATTTATGGATGGAATATGTATTCTTTGACTGATACAATTTCAAGAAATAATGAAACGATTAACGACGGAGCAAAAGGTATCAATCATTCACATATAATTTTAAACCTCTACAAAAACATTTTCACTCTGAGCATACACATACATTTTTCGTAGCTAGTGGAGACATTGTCACTGTCATGGTGCCTTTAAATTATTTGTAAGTAAGCAAAGAAGCAGTCACTTGTAAATAAACAGAAATCATAATTATTATTCAGCATGAAGTGTTGTAAGCTTTACCTGTCAGTACAGTTATCTGCAATTGCCTTGATCCATACGCAAGTAAATTCCTGCTAAAAAAAGATCTTGACGAATTTTTTAGCCCCAAACTATGTTTTCCGAAAATTCTGAAGAACGGTAAACTCTAAGGAGATGCGAGTTCCTGAAACATGATATTTTTACCCCAAAGCTTCTAATTAATACATGTGTTTGCACTGTTCATGACCTGGAGGAAAAAGGGCTAAACCCCAAGCATACTTTTCCTGAATATCTTCAGAAAAGGGCTCTCGGAATGCCAAATCTTCTTGCTTCCTCCACCGCACTCCGAGGATCTGCACAAAAATTAACCGTGAAGGGCCACTTCCCAAGTTAGTTTGGCAGGCTGCCTTCGAAAGTGCACGCATCGGACACAAGTCCTACGAAATGCAATTGATTCGGCGGATGTGCCGCGGTACACTTCTAGCTGCGTCAAGTGCTTGGCCAATATTGCCTTAGAACAGAATTTTTAAAAAAAGTGTAACAGGCAACAAGAATCTATTTTGATTTGTTTTTATATGTTCTTCCCTTGAAAGCTTTATTTACTGCGTTCAGCGTGACTGCTGTTTAGGAGTTATTAATATTCTAGTCATGACAACGGAAGCTCGTTTCAGGAGGAAGTACTGAAAGCAAGATGCAACTTGTTAGAACTGAGAACATAATTCAATAAAATTCCACACAAGAATTTGACTATTTCTCTTCATTCCAAAATCTACTAATAGTCTTTCAGTTTCAAGATCCCCCACCTTTTTTAAGATTTCCATATTTCTACAAAATAATCACACCTGTTTGTAGTTTTCTGAATAGAAAAAAAGTTGATGGGTATGCCTCTGCTCTTGCTAATCAATGTCCAGTGTTCCCTATGACCACATGCTCATACTGTCTTTCTCATGTACATGATTTCTACTTGAAACAACTTGTGACCTTTGACCCGTGATCTCTGACAAATTATCCTTACTCCAAAGTCAATTCACCACATCAACTGCTTCATTTGAGATGATTTGATTTTGATATAACATGCATTTTCCATAGACCCCTGTTCGAGATATATCATACTTAGTCTCCAACGAGTTATCAGTAAATATCAAAATGTATATGACTGTTGTGAAGTACTTGATCAAATTTAATGCTATGATACAGAAACATGTACTGCCCATTAAAGCCACTGGCTAACATTTACCACAGTTAAAAAAATATGAGCTACATAATCCTCCATGCTCCAAGTGTCTTTGATAAGGTCTAAAAATAAAGTTCTGAAAAAATTATTTTCAAACTGATTATTCAGTGCTTTAAAAAAAGTGAAAATCGTAAGTTGACCGGATTCACCCGACCATTTCCTCCCATAGTCTTACTGTGTGAAGATCTAGACAATTTTTTACTCGCCCCGAGTATTAATTGTTTATTCATTCATATCTTGCCTTTGGCAGCATAACTTTCAACACTTTGTTATTCTATGTTGTTTATTTGTCCATTTGAACACTACTATGTAGCTCAAATATCAAAGTTTGACTTTTCTTTAAATTTAAGCTCCACAATGTTAGCCTATCACTTTAATGCATTAACTTGAAGTATTTTTAATATTCAAAGAATATATTTCCATTAGAAATGCTTGATCTCTTTTTACATTTGATGTCATTCTGAAAAAAAAATGTTTACAAGTTTTTAAAAAAGCGAAAGAATATTTAGTTCTTTTATTTTTTACTTGATATTTCGTTAATCAGCTTGGGAACAAGCTTTTTGTGAGGTATTTTGCAGTATTACCATAATTATTATCCGTCTATGTTTTTTGCCCTATGAGATTGATAAAGTCTTTTAAGCTACTTACTGAAATCCATTTCCCTATAGAAATAAGTAAATGAAAAAGAAGTACATGTATAAAGTGCATTATTAAAAATGTTCTAATCAAACAAGAGCCTAAGAACTACACAGAAGCAGTGATTATGCTTCTTACCACGCAACAACATTATATTTTTTTTCAACTTAGTGGTAAAAATAAAATACTAAATAAATACTGTACACATGGGAAAGGGCGAAAAGCAGATTGTAGCTAGATTTAGCAAAATATCAAGCATGATAACTACTGAATGTAAGAGCAGAATTAATTTAATAAAATCCACCCTTTAGCTTTTCTTTGAAATTAGTCAAGATCACAATTGTTTTAAAATTGTGTTTGTCTGTGCCTTTAGCAGTCATGTACATGTACACTCAGCTATCAAAAGTACAAAAGTATCAAACAAAAACTTAATGGGATTTTGGATTAACAATGCACAGAATCAGAGATTTCATACTAGTATGGTCCTATATATCTGTCCGATAATGAAACAAAAATTACCTTCAGAAAATTAGGCCACTATTGAAATTTAAAATAATGCTGGACATTTGAAAATATGATACCCAAACTTCACACGACAGAAGCATAATTGGCTTTTTACTGAATGTAATTTCTACTCACATTTCTGGAGACCTTCCCTCGAAAATGTATATACAATATTAAAATTCCAATTGCCTTTCAGTTAGGAGACTTCTTTTCATCAAAATAAAATGAACTTCATTTTAATGTTGTTTTTCTTCCTTCTATTTCACTTGCATTTATAAAATATCTTGACATTTAAAAAAAAAGGTCAAACTATAGTTGCCTATTCACCTCCATAGCAATCTGTTGAAAGCTAGATCATGGTTGTTTGGCCTAATGTACAGATGTAGTGCTCGTGGAATTCTCCCCAACGACGTGGTCATATGGCCTCCGGGCTCTACCAATCACAGGGCCCGACTCTTACTGCAAAACTACAAAATTATTCATATTTTCTGTGTGATCATTTCCCTGTCATGAATAAAGATCCTATGTGATATTCACAGGGAGATCGATACAATTTAGGATATACAGATTCAGAGCACGAAATTTTTTGTCTTACTGCTTAACTCTTTACACGCGTAATTCGTACTCATGCACTCCCGGCAGCATGCAAAATTTGCATTTCACGCTCAGACATAGAAATTATTGTATCACCCGATTTATACTGATTTTCCCGATGGTAGTGGTATTCGCTTTGTATTGTTTACATTCCTCAAGTACAGGGTATTATGTAAGATTCTAAACAAACCAGAAAAATTGATAAATACAATCAAGGCCCTGTGATACAATAGGATGCTGGATTAGACGCAAGTGAACTTTGAAAAGAACTGGTAAAGTCAATTACAATATGACGCGCATTTCACTGATAATCTCTCTATTATCTCTATTCATTGACCTTTGGTGAATCATCTCTTTTTCATGAACTTGTGGCAAATCAGGTTTCTATATGTAGCGTTGTGGTTTACCCTCTTGTATTATTTGAATAGAGTAGTGTATTATCAAACAGGAAGTTTAGAACTTCAAGTGTATTGGTTGCAATTATAGGCATTACTTTACAAAATCGAAATGTATATTTCCAAATAGCCTTTATGCAATCGGAAGGTCTGCAAAATGTACTTCAGCTTTGCTGTACAACATTTTTTCCTGAAAACGTTGTGAAAAGTTATAGCTAGTTGAAGTCATTCATTCAATTTCCTTTCCCGTTACTGAGCGCTCTTTGAAAATAATTCTGACGCAGGGGTTTCACGATCCCGCGCATAAAGAGTTAAGATTTTGTGCCAGAATTACCAATTGCATATGACATAGCACTACCAACCAGAGTGTCTATTACTACTTGCTGTCCGAAATAACATGCACATGTTCGCAAATTGCAATTCACGGAACACCATAAGCCTTTTTGGCCTGATTAAAAACCAATATTTCCAATTTGCAATTTGTTGTAATATTGTAACCCAGCCACCCATGTAGCAATGTCTAGGCACTGTTATAACATTTCTACGTTTATTAACTTCTGATTCACAGTGTCAATACGATGCTGTGCATGTACAGTATGACGTAAGACAACACAAATTGCATTTTATAGTCCTTCATGTGTAGCCAGTTGATGAACACTCCAAAGTGGTACTTAATTATGATAAAAGGGTAACCTTCCATAAACAGATACCAGTCATATTTCCATATTTACATATAAGGGAGAATCATGTGACTGCACTTAAAGGGAGAAGGAGCCAGCAACTAACAAAATTGAGTTCTTGCCAACCAATCAGATCGCACGTGCACAGGTCTGGAGCTGACCATGCGTGACCGATGCATGCCACCCGACATTACCACGTCGTGACGTGGTAAAGTATGCACTGTTTCAATCGATAAACTCCTCCCCCTTTAGCTGTTTCTGCAAGTTTTATCCCCGGATAAAACTTGTAAAGACCAGATAAAACTTGCAAAGATGTAAAATAAACACAAATTAACTATTTATAGGGCCTTGCTGAGGGTGAGTATCACACAGTACCCCTTATTTAGGCTGTCTTTATCACCATGTACCACAATTCTCACAATATCATTTTTTTCTTAACTTATGCCTGTTAGTTGCTGGCTCCTTCTCCCTTTAAAAGTTAAAGGCAGTGGATCTCATTTGCAAACATCCCCGCAGACCAAGAAAAGATAACCCATGCCCTTAGGCTATCGATAAAGGGCATGTCTGTGAAATCTGGGGGAGAGTAATTGCTTAGAATTTGAAAAATGCGAAAGAAAAACAATAGCCATTTAGTGTACGTTCTATGGTAGGAATTTTTTCCTTGCGAGAAAAAAATTCAAATCAGAGTCTAACTGTCACTATAATTCCACTAAAATTGAGTTTCTAGCTCCTATATTTTGCTAAGGTTTCCCAGATGGCATTTTCTTCTAAATGTTATTGTATTTACACAATGTTAATTTTTAGGCATGCAAAAGAGATCCACTGCCTTTAAGTCTCGCCCTCTTGTAACAAAATGTAACATACAGCTCTTGAAAGATATAAATGGCATACAATGAGCTGAACATTAAAGTAATAGGCTAACATTGTGGAGCTTCAAATTAAATAATTGTCAAAATTTGCTATCCGAGCTACATAGTACTGTTTGAATGGACAAGTTAACACTCTAGAATACAAAAGTTTGGAAATTTATGCTGCCACTGGCAAGATATGAATAAATAAACAATTAATACTCGGGGCGAGTAAAAAAATAGCCTAGATCCACACACAGTAAGTCTATGGGAGGAAATGGGCAGGCAAATCTGGTCAACTTACTAATTTCACTTTTTTAAAGCACTAAATAATCATTTTGAAATACATTTTTTTCAGGGCTTTATTTTTAGACCTTATCAAAGACACTTGGAGCATGGAGGATTATGTACCTCACATTTTTTTAACTGTGGTAAATGTTAGCCAGTGGCTTTAACTGGTTCCCGACATGTGAAAGGGCTCTACATTGAAACAAAAAGGTTATGCAATGCGTAAGATATGTTTCGCCTGCATCTCTTGATTTTTAAATAGAACGCATTAATACAAAATGTTGCCACTTAGGCTTTCAGACCTTTTTGTCATTTTTCATTGATTTTGAAAAATTTGAATAAATTAGCATAATACAGGGTTGGGAGTTTCTTCCGCAAGCATTTTTTTCCGCCGGTTTTTACCGTTTTTTTCCATCCCGGAAAAAAAAATGTCTTTTTCCGCTTTTTCGGAAGAAACGGAAAAAATCTCCAAGTGTTTCCTTTTTCGTTAAATTTATTCAAGATTTTCATTTTATACACTATCATAAGTATAATAACACAGGACAGCTCTTTGTTCTTTTCTTCTCCCCTGTTTTGGTTATGAACTTCTAACCATAGTTGTTGATTCCCTCCTATTCATGGTCACTTCTCCATGCAACTAACTGTAATCAATTGATTGCACTGCAATGTATACAGCACAGTTTACAGCATGTAGAAAAATTGGTCACCTTTTTGTTAGAAGTTTTTAGAGAATTGCTTTGATGCCAGCCAGAATATCAGTGGTACAGTTATGTTTTGTGGCAGCCAGGCACTCTCAAAGTATGCTGAATGAATTGGAATATGAAAACAAGCAAACACATACAGTAAGTGGACGCAAAACATGTGTGAGTTGCTTTAGGAAAATGTAACTATGCCATGATGCTGAATGTATTCTATAATAATAAAAAAATAATATGTAATAACATGTAATGTAAATTGTAATTTACATACATACATGCAATATTTTACATGAAACTGATTCACATGCAAGCTATGTATACTAGAATACACTGCTTAAGTGCCCCTTTATTAGAGATTGTTTGGAAAGATAATTATTTCATTTCAAAATATTAATTTCTTGGATTTAAATTGTGGCACATAGTTTTTTTCCCGTTGTCTGTTAAATATGTCATTGCCTGTTATATTTGTTGTAATGTATACTCATTCTCCTAAAATTACTGCATTTCATATCATTTATTGGGCTCGGAAATATTGTTTGGAGGTTTTTTACATGTTTTTCAGTAAAAACCAGAAAAAAAAAAAAGGTTTCTTCCAGTTTTTCCGCCGTCCCGGAAAAACTATTTTCTGGAAGAAACCAACCCTGGCATAATACATGAATTAAGTTGGTTAATTCAGTTGAGTTTTTATTGTTGACACTGCCACTGTCCCCACTGCCGAAAAAGTGGTGCCTATGTATCCACTCTGCTATGCAATTGAGACAAAAACTGGAAGTTGTGGACTTGTGATCATACACAAAATTTCAGGTCACTGTGTTTATAATAACCCATCAGCACCTTCAGAATACAGATATTTTGTACTCAAGTAATTTCATACAACACTTTTGCAGTTGTTCAATACCACCACCACCCCCTACCACCATCATCATCATCATCATCACCATCCTCCTCCTCATTATCATCAATTATCATAATCAACATTACCATCACCAACACCATCATTATCACTGTGATCTTCATCCCATTGTTTAATAGCAGTTCATTTTTATTTTTTTGGTTGACATTTATTGAACATTTGCTGTGTGTTGCTCAGTAGTATTGGTAGAACGTGAACAAAGCATACAGGCCTTACAGTCTTCTTCTCACTGGTGAAGCAAATCTCATTTTGAAAATATATATATATAATTATATTACATCCTGAAAATTACAATCTCACTATGAAGAAAATATATCATACCCTGAAAATTACAATCATTCAGCTTTAACAGAAAAAAAAATTGCATGAAGGTCAGACACAGATTTAATATGAGTAGGAAGGATTGGGCACCTGATATTGTTAAAATTACAATCTCACTACGAAGAAAATATATCATACCCTGAAAATTACAATCATTCAGCTTTAACAGAAAAAAAAATGCATGAAGGTCAGACACAGATTTAAAGGTATTGGCTAACATTTACCACAGTTAAAAAATCTGAGCCGCATGATTCCCCATGCTACCAGTGTCTTTGATGAGGTCTAAAAATGAAGCCCTGAAAAATTTGTATTTCAAAATGATTATTTAGTGCTATAAAAAAAGTGAAAATCGTAAGTTGACCAGATTCACTTGCCCATTTCTTCCCATAGACTTACTGTGTGTACACCTAGGTTAATCTCGCCCCGAGTTTTATTGTTTATTCAATTCAATTCAATTCAATTCAATTCATGTATAACTTGCCATTGGCAGTGTAACTTTCCAATCTTTTGTATTCTAGGGTGTTTATTTGTCCATTTGAACACTACTATGTAGCTCAGATATCAAAGTTTGACAATTTTTTAAATTGAAGCTCCACAATGTTAGCCTATCACTTTAATATGAGTAGGAAGGATTGGGCACCTGATATTGCGACAGTACACCCATCAATGTAAAGCCAGCATCATATACAAAAGATGTTTGCACTCAGTGTAGACACATGTAGTGTTATAGGAGTCCTGAGGACTACAGGGTGAAGATACGATATTGTTCATTGGCCAAGGGGGAGTAAAACCCATAATAATATATGTATTCCAGCTGATAAAAACGCTGCTACCCAATAATAGAAATATGCATTTTCTATGTGATAAATGACCGGCACATCCACCAATGATCGGATTATATACCCCAGAGAATCGTACAATCAAATAAACAAGCAAGAAAAGGTGAATTTCAAGATCAAGGTTTGTAAATAAATAGTATGTTGAATCAGCAATGCTTCAAGGTTAAACAACCAACAAAATCATGCTTCTAGTGGATTAGAGCCTAGAACAGCGTAGGAAATACACACGGGCTGAGGGCGATTAAGCCCTGAAAATGAACAAAATAGCCCCCTAAAATCACAAAACAGCCCTCAATTTTCCTCATAGGGTTCAATGTATAATATCCTAAAGTCACTAAATCAGGCTTGAAAGTAACCCCGCAAATATATTTTTTATTTATTTCCCACCCTTGGCCTAGAATTATCACTCTGGCTATCGGGCTTCTCAGTGGTTAAGTGGTAATGACACCCTGTCTAGTAATCAGGAGGCCATGGTTTCAATTCCAGAGTCCGCCTGTTAAAGTGATAGGCTAACATTGTGGAGCTTCAATTTAAAAAATTGTCAATTTTGATATCTGAACTACATAGTAGTGTTCATATGGACAAATAAACATCCTAGAATAAAAAAGTTTGGAAAGTTACACTGCCAATGGCAAGTTATGCATGAATAAACAATTAAAACTCGGGGCAAGTTTAAATAGCGTAGGTGTACACACAGTAAGTCTATGGAGAAAATGGGCAAGTAAATCCGATCAACTTACGATTTTCACTTTTTTAAAAGCACTAAATAATCATTTTGAAATACAAGTTTTTCAGGGCAATCATTTTTAGACCTTAACAAAGACAATGGTAGCATGGGGAATCATGTAGCTCAGATTTTTTTTAACTGTGGTAAATGTTAGCCAATACCTTTAAAGTTTTTTTTTTTTTCACAGCAGCTCATAAATAAGCTCTTACTTTAGTGTATACATAATATACACCATCAAGAGCTAAACTATTATTTATGGCTTCTTACTGTTGAAAATTTGATGGTATTGAGTGCTGAAACAAAAATATGGCTGTTGTAGCGCAGTCATGATTACAGTACAAATCATACTGGTAGCAGTACTGAAATCTTGTTCATTTTAACAAAAACTGGTGTGAATCTGTGGGCTGGCAAATGAACAATCATCAAAATTTTATTTTAAACATGAGAGGGTCACCAATCCAATTACAAGTTTTTACCGCTAGTTATACCACAATTTCCACAAGCAAAGCAAACAAATTTTATGGTCATACAGGAATTTCTGGTTTTGTAGATTATTGCAAGTCATGGTATGCATTATGCCTTTATGGGCTCTTGTAGCCAATCTGTGATTATTTGTGTGTGTGTGTGTGTGTGTGTGTGTGTGTGTGTGTGTGTGTGTGTGTGTGTGTGTGTGTGTGTGTGTGTGTGTGTGTGTGTGTGTGTGTGTGTGTGTGTGTGTGTGTGTGTGTGTGTGTGATACTAATGAATGTGCCAACTGTCAAAACTAGTATGTGGGTGTAAACCAAAATCTATCACTAGTATGAAAATCTTTGGAATCCTTCAAAACTCCCAATACAATATATGTATGACTACATCATATTTCTTGTTTTCTGTAATGCTACAATGTTTCTGAACATTTGTGTAATCTGAAGGTACATGTATGGCTTTATAATAGTACAATTTCTGCAGTCTCTTCAGTCTATGCACGTAGCAACAATAACAACAACGTATGAACCCACATCATGGGGCACGGTATTTTCCCATACCAAAGTAGCCTTGCACAGACAAAAATGCAAAACCATTTCGGACAGCTTGTTTCCTTTCGCGATGGGCAATAAAAGAACAAAATGTAAAGAGCCAAAAAACATTGGTCCATAAGAACTTGGAAATGGTTTGTGACCAGACATCAGGGCACCGTGATCATTCGCTGAATTACTTCCTCGCTGTCCCCTCAAATGACTTATTTTTAGTTTGTTTTCCACGTCAGAAGCCATTTCATAAATGCTGTGTGGCTAGTGTGAGTGCATTTACTTGTACGCTCATTCCTTCGTTTCCTTCCTTTTCTGCCAATGAGGCACGACTGCTTGTGAACCAGAATGGAGTGCTCTAAAGAAATTTGGGGCAAATTTGCCCAACGATGACCTCTAAAAGTAGATCACAAAAGGAAGACACCTACGTATATGCATATTAAGTCTTAACATGACAGATGAGTCGAACCTCTATGCTCTTTATGTGTATTATTTGGTGCAAATCTATGACTTCGGCACGTTAAGAGTTAAAGGCAAGGTTCACCCTGACATCAAGTTGGTTTTAATAAAAGCAGAACAATGAGAGAAATATGTTACTGAAAGCTTAGCAAAAATCCACCAAAGAATAACAGAGTTATGAGGTTTCAAAGTTTTAAATTTGTGACGTCACCTGCGAGTAGCTCACCATATGTCTTGTAATATAAATTCCATAAATTTCTATTTTTTTAATGGTTCATGATAATTGAATGGGAATTTTTCATAGAAGCATGTATGAAACAATATTTCTAATAATATACTGAATGTACAGGTAAAATCATTTTCAAATTTCTGAGAAAAAGACACTTCTATGTAATTCATATCTCATCACATATGGGGAGCTGCTCGCATGTGACGTCACAAATTTAAAAGTTTAAAATTCCATAACTCTATTATTCTTTGGTGGATTTTCGCCAAACTTTCATTAATATGTTTCTCTTATTGTTCTGCTTTTATTAAAACCAACTTGATGTCAGGGCGAACCTTGCCTTTAAAGGGAAGTGGCAGGTTTGGATTCGGAAGCAGCTCTTAAATTAGGACACAATGACACCAGAATTAGGTATAGAGTTTAAAGCCACTGGCTAACATTTACCACAGTTAAAAAAATCTGAGCTACATGATTCCCCATGCTACTAGTGTCTTTGATAAGGTCTAAAAATGAAACCCTGAAAAAATTGTATTTCAAAATGATTATTTAGTGCTTTAAAAAAGTGAAAATCGTAAGTTGACCAGATTCACTTGCCTATTTCCTCCCATAGACTTACTGTGTGTAGATCTAGCCTATTTTCTACTCGCCCCGAGTATCAATTGTTTATTTATTCATATCTTGCCAGTGGCAGCATATAAATTTCCAAACTTTTGTATTCTAGGGTGTTTATTTGTCCATTCAAACACTACTATGTACATAGGTCAGATATCAAAGTTCGACAATTTTTTAAATTGAAGCTCCACAATGTTAGCCTATCACTTTAAGTATCTGATTTTCAAAATTTCATGGTCAAATGTCCTCTTTGGTCTCTGTCGTATACTTACCATCACAAATTCTTGGAACAGCCAAATGGCTGTAGCTTCCTATGGGCTAATTTTTTTTATCATGGTCATACCTGCACTTTAATTCAAAACCAGTATGCTTGTTTCTCTTCCAGTAAACACATTCAAGACATTCTTCGAGCCATTTGATATTATCTAGCCAAAAAACTGTACATTGTTACTAGTGTTGCACGACTAAGTCGCCAAAAGTCGGAGTCACAACTATCTTCAAGGAGTCGTGACTCCGACTTTAGAAATACAAGAGTTGACTCTCTGGATCACTGTGAAAACATCAATGACAATCAACATCGCAGTCTTTTCAGTTCATTGTTGTATACAATCATGGCCAGTTCAGTTCCAGTAGAGACATAATTGGGGTATATATTCAAGTTGTTGAACTGAAATCATTGAAGGAGGACACTGAACAGTCACTATATACGCTGTAATGTGATTCTTTTTACCTATTGATCATGCCAACAGACCCGAATGCCGAGAGTCGCCAAATAGTCGGAGTCGCGACTTTTGATGGGCGACTAGTCGACTCCAAAAAATCCTGGAGTCGTGCAACACTAATTGGTATCAACTCAATGAACTCATTTTAGTTCTTGAAGCATTTTTTTTTGGGGGGGGGGGAGGGGAAGGGGGGGGAGGGCTTCTCCTGATCATGTCACTTCCAACCTAACAAAGGGAGCAAAAAGAACTACAATAAGAATAAGTCACAGGTATCGTATTTAATGTTTCAAGTTTAAAAAATTTGATTGCTACATGATTTCCCCAGGATGCTACCAGAGTCTAAGGTCTAAAAATGAAACTCTATAAAATTACAGTTCAAAACGATCATTATATGCTTTTAAAAAGTAAACATCATTAAGTGACCATTCCAGTTTTCCCCCATAGACTGCTGTGTTGCAGAATTTTCATCAGCTGACAATAATTTGTGTGCCATTTTTTTATCAGGTACATGTAGGCCTACATATTTCACAAGTGACAGCTTAACTCTGAAGTTTTGTGTTCAAGGGTCTTAGTTGTCCATTCAAACACTGCCAGATACATTAGAAAGCTAAGTTTGACAACTTTTTTAAATGGGGCTTCCACAATGTTATATAGTGTCTTTAATGTAACGTATCCTTGGAAATGGAGTCACGATTATCAAAATCTGCTGGTAGTTTCCAAACGCAAAAGCTGCACCCTTATGAGGAAATAACTGCACACAACATTGACATGTCAAATAGCACATGAAATTTGAGAAATTCCACGCAAACCATCCAGTGAAGTTCTCCATACTGGTAGCTCTGACACAATTACTGTGCACAAAGTGGACATCATTCTGTAAACATGTAAGTCACTCATCAGCTCACTAGAAATAGACATGGTAAACTGATACTCCAAGTCAAGGAACACTTTCAAATTTCAACCATGCATGCCTCGCACCAAAATGCATTCTTTTTAATTCAGTGTCAACTTCGTACAGTCATAACAGGGTCCAGGACCATTGTTGATTGAAAATATGGAAAACTTATAATTGTTCCGGGTAATTTAAGTTTACAAAGAATTGTGGCCTTACACAAAGAAATTTACTGTAAACATAGTTACAATGAATCCATATCAGGATTGAAAAGTGTACTGCAGGCTTTCAAGTGGACCATAGTGAAAAAGTAGGACAAAAATAGGAGCTAAATTTAGGAAAAAGTAGGAGAAAAGTAGGATATAAAGAGCTGAAAGTATGAGAAAAGTAGGACTGTGAATACCTGAAATGACTACTCACTACTCCAGCATTTTATATAATCAATAGCATTTTTTATTTTCGCGGGAAATGACTACTCACTACTCCAGCATTTTACATGATTAATAGCATTTTTTTATTTTCATGGGGTTTTTACAAAGAAAAGTAGGAGAAAGTAGGAGAAAGTAGGAGAAAGTAGGAGTTTTGGGGAAAAAAATTACGATAAGAGTAGGAGGAGAGTAAAAAAAGTAGGAAAAAGTAGGAGCGCTTAAAAGCCTGGTGTACTGGGGCCAGCTTCATGTTGAAATGCAACTCAATAAAACAAACATATTTTGATATTTAATGAATCAGAAGCAAGTAGGGCCTATGTCTGGGAAAAAGGTGAATTTTAAGGTCGATTCAAACACAACATTTTTGGCAATGGGCAAGGTGGGATGGATCATGCCCTAAGGCTGCGAATACTGCAATCACATAGAAGTATACTATTCAGGTATACAGTGCACGTTTTGCAGGGCATGTGTACAGTGCGTATAAAAAAAAACGACAGTTTGAAAAGCCTGTCAAAATTTTGTTTGAAATTATGATGTCAATTATTTTAATGTTAATAGATGCTCTGAAGTCTTATCTTTCAAATGCCATTAAAAAAAGAAATAAGTTTTGTTCATGCTTGAGGCGAACACGGAACGTTTTTCTCGGGGGTTCAAAAAAAGGCTTGCGCCAAAATGGCAGAAAAATGAGAAATGTGATCATGAGGACTTCCTCTTAACCTTTTCATTATTTTCGATTGTAAATGATATTTGAAAGCACTATTTGAAAGGATGGCCAAAAATAATGAAAAATTATGGAGGAATT
>JZLH01S0210516.1:0-13168 GCA_001188425.1 Eucidaris tribuloides
TTCTAGGGTGTTTATTTGTCCATTCAAACACTGTCAGATATGTCAGATAGCAAAGTTTGACAATTTTTGAAACGGGTCTTCCACAGTGTTATTTAGTGTCTTTAATTCTAAATGAGGGTTGTAGCTATAGAATACTTAAAGGTTAGTGACATGATTGGAAACACTTGAAAATGCCTCAAGAACCAAATGAGTTGAAATATATACCAACTATACACTAGCAGGAGTGGATCTCCCACCTGGGAGGATTTGTCTGTAATTTGTTTACTTAAGGAGAATCGAGCATAAACATACGAGTATCTTAATTTTATCCGGGACGATAAAAACAAGCCCCATAGAGAGCCACACAGCAGGTTTCCGTGCTACAAGCGATATTGACATTGTTTATTTTAGAATGAGTCAACGTTTGACTACAAGATTTTCACACGAGAATCCTTGCACAGTTTACTTGATTCTAGAGTAGTTTCAGCCCAAGTTGAGGACTACCCCCAATCATGTCATTTACCTTTAAGCGTGACATCACTCTGGTTCAGAAATATGTGTGGACAATGCAGAACCACATGCAGTGCATAGCAGCTGGTTGTCTCTACCAATAGGAGAGCTGCAGTTAGAGTAAGTTATGGTTTGGCTATTGTCCCCACATATTTCCGAATCAGTTTAACATCATCACTTTTGCCCTCTATGGTGGTCAGAAATAGGCAGGGCCATCCCACAATTCTATTCACTACCACATACTCAAAGCTAGAAGTTACTCTTCGGTCCAATTTATTTAATAATTAATTCAGTTAGTTAGTCAGTTAGTTAGTTAGTTAGTTAGTTAGTTAGTTAGTTAGTTAGTTAGTTAGTTAGTTAGTTAGTTAGTTAATTAGTTAGTTAGTCATTTATTTATTTATCTATTTATCTATTCATTTTATTACCACTACACCCCATAAATCTCTAAAATTTTATACTTAATTCTGAGTGAGAGGAATTTTCCAATTTTGATTATGCCATATCATAATAATTTCTTTTGAAGTGTTTGTAGATATTCAATTTTGACTTTCGATTACTTGCGTACAACAGTTTAAAGATTTTTTATTTTGATGTATTTTTACTTGCACAATGTAAGTCACAGGGTACAATGATTGACATACATTTCAGTTCATAGCCTGACACATGGAGATGTTTTTTTGTGAGAGTGTTTTTGTTTTGTTTTATTTGTGTTATAAGGTTCACCTCACGATTCCAACACAATGACAAATGGACACTGACACAGAAGAGTCTGTGCAATGTCACATATTGCACCGTATCCCTGAGTTGCAAAATGAATGCGATCTTAGTCCTTCATTGTTTGCTGAGAAACTCCAGCACCATACTGCCGTCTGGTAGATACCTCAGGCTTCCGGGAGCACTGGTAGATTCCACTAGAACATGTTGTTAACCTGGATACCCGATCGTATAAGCTTTTCGATCATGATTTCGTTGACCTGTGAGAAAAAAGTAGAAAAATATGGTTAATCTTGCCACCAAGCTGTGAGGGCCCTAATAACGTCGACTAGATTATTGCAATTCACTATTCTCCGTATTGTCAGCATGAAGAAAAAATTAGAATCCATCCAAAATCGTTCTGCCAGACTTTTATTTGAGCACTGTCAGTCGCACAACACATACACATACTACTCCTCTATTGAACAGCCTCCACTGGCGTCCATTTCAAAAACGAACTATGCTTATACATTTACAAAAATATTACATGAATCTGCTCCTTCCTATCTCCAGAATTGATCTCTGTTTACACACCGACACATACCCTAAGTTCAACGTCAAATAAAAGTTTACTAACCATTCCACAAAGTTCTTTATCAATCGGTGACAAATGTTTTAATGTTTTAGCTCCCAAACTTTGGAATAATCTCCCACTCACAATTAGAGAACACCCAACACTTGACGTTTTCAAAACGCAAAAAGTGAAAATCTCTTTTCACTGTACTTTTTGTTATATATGTATATCTAATTCTATGTAACAGCTATGGTACATTTGTGTATAGCGCACATAAATACTCATTATTATTATTATCAAACGTACTGGCTAACATTTACCACACGTAACCACAGTGAAAAAAAAATCTGAGCTACATGATTCCTCTCGCTACCAGTGTCTTTGATAAGGTCTAAAAATAAAGCCCTGAAAAAATTGTATTTTAAAATGATTATTTAGTGCTTTAAAAAAGAGAAAATCGTAAGTTGACTGGATTCACCTGCCCATTTCTCCCACAGACTTACTGTGTGTACACCTAGGCTATTGTCTACTTGCCCCGAGTATTAATTATTTATTCATGCATAACTTGCCATTGGAAGGGTAACTTTCCAAACTTTTGTATTCTAGGGTGTTTATTTGTCCATTTGAACACTACTATGTAGCTCAGATATCAAAGTTTGACAATTTTTTTAAATTGAAGCTCCACAATGTTAGCCTATCACTTTAATAGGTACCACCAAATCAGAAATCACTTGTGACAATAAGAGGGCATGGTCCCAATACAAGAAATATCAATGTGTTCCAATACAATGTCCTCAATTTCTAACAATTATCTGAGCACGTAACAGGACAACTCGGCCGTCACATGGCAAAAGGGTGTATCTGCAAATTTTGACTTTTTCACGTTTTTGCATTTGGGGGGGTTTTAGAGGGCGCTCTTTCCATTTATCTAGGTCTCGTTATTGCAGGACGTCTCCTTTTTGAGATAGCAGGGGCTATCTACAGCACTTTTTCAAAAACATCCTGTCCTTTCATGGCAAAAGGGTGTATCTTATAGATACACCCCAAGCCAGCCGCAGCAGAGCTCAATGTTTTTCGGTAAAAAGGTGTATCTGCTAGATACACCTTCTGCCAACAAAATGACTGAGCGCAGCTAGATTTGTGAAATATGGCAAAAGGGTGTATCTGCAACATACGTCTTATTGCGCGCCGCGAAAGTCAAAGACCAATTTATGGCAAAAGGATGTATCTGTAACATGCGTCTTTCCCGCAAATTGTTGACGCGAAGTTTGCAGGAGGAGGACTAGTTCAAGCAAAAGGGTGTATGTGCCATACATACAATCTTTTAGCCAAGTTTTAGCAATTCTTAGCTCTGAAACACGGCTCGGTGTATGTTTAGATACGTGCTTTTGCCAATGTGTGTCATGCATCGCACGTACACGCGCGCGCGCAGTGGTGAATCATGCATGTATTTTGATAACGTGATTAAAAGTAATACTCAAGTCACTGCGCCATCCATGCCGCGGAGTTTATCTCGTCGGTTGCAAAACCATTGCCGGAATGCAAGGGAGAGAGGAAAATTCTTAGTGTTAATTATTTAAAAGGTAAGTTTTACTACACTGTTACTATTGAGGGTCTAGATTAAAGCTATGTAAACTTGTGTTGTGAACTTACAGTCTAACGAACGTATTTGGGCCTGGCAGATGGTTGTAAGAAGGTTAGCTACTGTACGTACGAACGCAGTCACGACAAGCCTCCTCAGCTACTACTGGTAAGACGACGTAACCGGTAATGTGACGTACATTCGTTAGCTTGCTCTTTCTGGCTTTAGCAAATTGAGTTTTATGTTGGACAGGTGCGTTCGTCACAAATATGATTACATGTTTCGCAAATTTTTGTCATTGCATATTTTATCTTGACCGTGGCTGTTTCACACAAGCTTCAATTTCACCAGCAATATTCATCTAACGTAAACCCCCGACAAGCGATGCATCATCAAAAATGTGCACTCTGTGCACAAGTTAGTGCCAAGCAAGGCCTAGGCCTTAACCCAGGGAGCGCCAAGCCCGCCTGGCCCAAAGGGCCGGCGCTCCTGGGTTAGCCTAGCCTGTGCAACGATTGCCGGCGCATGAACAATATCCACGGTGTCCAACCATTGAAATCTTGAATGGGGCTCTACGCACAGCCATTTATGGTTCGCGGGAGCCGACAGTGCATACAGTTCCAATTCAAAACTAGAGTTTTCAAATATTCTTTTGCCACATGTTGTCCCATTTATGAAAGAATAAAATGATTCGGCCAGAAACATTGTTCTGCAATGATTTACAGATAACTAGTAAATGTGTATCTCAGATACACCCTTTGCCATGATATCACAATAGAAACTGATGTGTGTTATGTGCAGATACAATCCTTTTGCATGATTTGACAATTTAGAAATCGAATGGTGTTATCTGCAAGATACACGCTTTGCCATGACACCACAATGAAAGCCGATATGAATAAAGTGCCAGATACATCCTTTAAACCATGACGCGGGACGAGTGTGGATAGTGGAATATTTTGGCCAGAATGCTGTATCTACACAAAAATGCTTATTTTGAAGAAAATATATAATTTATATATCGAAATTGTATAGAAAACATAATTTAAATGATAATCTTACCAATGAAACAAATCAAGCTCTGAAAAGTCTGTTTTTCACAAAAGGTAAAAGCTGAAACTTCAAAGTGATTTTTCTAGGAATGTGTATTTTGCAGATACACCCTTTTGCCATGTACGGCCGCACTATCCCGGAGGACAAATCCTGGGGACCACTCTCAACACTGACAACTTCCTGGGCAATTCCCAGCTGACACACTCCCCTGGGGCAATTCCCACCTGACAACTCCACCGGGACAACTCCCACTGAAAACTCCGCCCGGACAACTCCACCGAAAACTCCCTGGATACTCCAACCCTGACAAAACTCCCACCTGACAACTCCCTGGGGACAACTCCCCTGACAACATCCCCGGAACATAAACAAACTTCCACCTGACTATCCGGAGAACAAATATACATGGAAAACTCTCACCTGACACTCCCACGGGACCACTCCCACCTGACAACTCCCCTGGGCAATTTCCACTTGACAACTCCCCCCCCCCCCCCCGGGACAAACTCCCACTTGAAAATCCCCCCCCGTGGACAGACTCCCACTGAAACTCCCCAGGACAAACTCTCACCTGACAATCCCCCAGACAACCTCCCAAGTTGACAAACTCCCCCAGTACAACTCCCACCTGACAACTCCACCTGACACTCCCCTGGGACAACTCGCCACCTGACAACTCCCCGGACAAACTCCATCATGACAACTTCCCGCCGGACAACTCCACCGACCGAACAATCTCCGCTGGAGGACGTCTCCCCCCGGAGAACAACTCCTGGAAGATAAGCTTCTGGAACACCATCTCCCCAGAGGACTGGACTGCTCACCCCCCCCCTCCCCGAAGACAACTGCCCGCTAAGGGGACAACTACCCAGGAGCTCCCCCACGGCTCCGAGGACAACTCCCCGCAAAGGACAACCCCCCCCCCCCCAAATTTTGAATGTGTAATGTTTTTCGTTATGTTTAATTGTAATGATATAATGATATGAATTATAATTTTACTATACCCTGCCATGAGCATGAAATCAAAACTGCTTGGGTCCTGAGTAATTGCATACATTTGTATTGTAAAATTTGTAATAAATTAGAATAAAGACAATCAAGTAAATCACTAAACCAACCTTGTGACAACATTTTACTCTCAGATGCTTGAGAGACTTCTTAGTGCCTTCAGCCAGAAGTGGTTGCAGCCCGGCATTGCTGACACGGTGGCAGTAGCTGACATCAAGCTGCTCGAGCGCGGTGCACTTGTAGGCAAGCTGACTGACCCCATAGTCCGTCACTCCATACACACTCCCCACGCAGAGATCTCGCAAAGTGGCTGACTTCTCCGCCAGTGCACACAGAGCCTTGTCAGATATCTGATGATCGTAACAGGGGAAAATTGACAAAAAAAATCTACTAAAATTGTCCAAATCTATATTCTAGGTCACTTCTAGCCAAATGGGGGAAAAATCTTCTTATGATCTTTTCATGATTTCTTGCCATTTTTTGCTACATGACTAATTCTATTGATTTTTCTTTGTATTTTTGAAGTTATACATCAATGATTTAAAACAATCAATGATACAAAAAAATAATTAATTCAACTCATTGAAGACTACGATACAAGACATCTTGTCTCGAAGTCTACAGGAAATGCATGTCAAAGCAAAATTAAACCGTCTTGAATGCGTAAAATAACTTGATTTAAATTCACCAATCCTGAATAAAATCCTGTCATTTTTTTATATAGTTTCCTTAGTTCTTACCCCATAACAGCTGCTCAGATCTAATTCTTCTAATTGCTTCCAACTGCCTGCCAGGCGGGAGACTGCTAAATCTGTTAAATTGCCACATTTGGAAAATGTGGCACATCTTACGCCTTTGCAGTGTTCAGCTGCTGCAGTCATTGTCTCCTCTGTTACAGCCTTCCAGCAGTTATCCAGTCTGTGTGTATAATTCAAATTAAAAACTAGAAAAGTTCGACTGCACGCAGTCGATGGGTATGCCTCCACCCTGTGCGCCCACTATGCAGGAGCTAACAACCTGATTATATCAACAGTTAGCACTCCTAACTGAAGCTATAGGTTTGACACAAAGTTCATTGACCTTTGACCCTTGACCCTTGAACGTTGACTCCTGTGAATCTACCAAAATATTTGTCTTTTGGTTTTGAATCTAACCGCCAAATTACATCAACAGTGAGCACTCTTTACTGAACTTATCGGCAGAAAATGGAATTTTACGACAAAGTTCATTGACCTTTGACCCCTGTGACTCTACCAAAATATTTCTCTTTTGGTTTTGAATCTAACCACCAAATTACATTAACAGTGAGCACTCCTAATTGAAGTTATAGGCCGAAAACAAGATTTTGGGACAAAGGTCATTGACCTTTGACCCTTGATCTTGACCTTTGACCCCCGTGACTCTACCAAAATTATGTTGTCTTTTGTTTTAAAACCTAACATCAAAATCATATCAACAGTGGCATCCAGACTGGAGTTATAGGCAAGAAAATGGCCATTTAGACAACAGTTCATTGACCTTTGACTCTGACGGATTTGTCCCAAAATCTATTCAATCATCCTAGCTAGTGGATCTACCTGGTCCAAGTATCATCAATCCCTCCAGCGTACTTCAGATAATCTTTTTCACAAGAAAGTGTGGACGAGGCAGACCCACGACCCCGACACGGACGCCAGGATGACGGACAACTCCGAAAACATAAATGCCTCCGGCTCCCTACGGACTGAGGCCATAAAAATAAACACCTACAAAAAGATCAATTAGATATATAATGCTGTTGTCGCCTGCTTTATTTTACAAGCTGACATAGCACATCACTGTGCAGGCTAGAATTGTATCCCAGTGATCAGGGTAATATCCAAGTGTGCTATAAGAATTGGCAATTATCATTCTAATTATATTTATTAATATTAATATTGATATTAATATGATAATGAAAATTACATTATTATTTGTATCACTATAATTTTTTTTGTGGTTATTATTATTATTATTATCATTATTATTATTATCATCATTATCAAAATTATTATTTCTGCTATGATCAGACATATCATAAACATTAAATGACAATCAAAGACTGCATTCTCGATTTGCAAACCCAACAATAAATTAACCCTTTAGCCACTGAAGACTGAAGAAAATGGCTTATGGTTCCCTGGAAGGTACAGCAATATTGCCCTCAACGGTGTACAAAAGATGAGCGTACAATGTACACTAGATTGCATTTTACGGACAGGCGGTTTGGGGCGGTTTAGGGAATAATAAGACGCGATGGTTTGGGCTGTTCAGTGAACTATGGGTGTACAATGGATACTAAAGCACATTTTACGGAAGGGCGTTTTAGGGAGTAATAAGAGGGGCGGTTTCAGGCGGTTCAGTTGCTAAAGGGTTAAACAAAGACAAAAGAAACCAGATAAATGGAACCTTCATTTCAATGTATGGTCTCAGCCTTTAAAGGATTCCTGGTCTTGACTACATCATTAATACATTCTCCACAATCACATGAATTCCACCGTTCCACTCTTAAGGGAAAATTGTTGTCTTTTGATGTGACAAACTGACTAAAATTTAATCCAACATACACCACCTTACACTTACTTCAGCTCTCTCAGAGAAGATGCGTGTTCTAGTATACAACGCAGGAATTCCGGTGTCATCATCCAATCCCATTGAGTCAAATCGAGAACTTTCAGCTGCGCAAAGTGGGCGTTGACCAGACGATGCCAGTCTTTGCAGACTGATCGGAATGTGCAGATGTCCGTCAGCGGGAGAAGCGGCAGTATGTGGTATATGAAGATCTCATCTGGTATCAACGAAAGAAAACCAGATTTTTCTTCGCCTCCTTCCATGCTACAAAAAAGAAGAAAAAAAAAGAACAAAGAATCAGATGAAAACTTCATAAACATTTTGTACAGAATATGTGATCTGTCACAGATAAACGATGATAAGTTATCTAAAATTATTTTTCGATTTATTTTCTTTTTCTAAAAGAGGAGAAAGTAAACTGGATTCACTGATATTTGTCTGTATTAGACCATCTGCAGTGTTAGACCCAGGGAATCCGTCTCCCAATAATATTCACGGGCTTCTCATTTTTAACAGTATTGTTGTATATTTGTTAAACATGAGGAGCCCCCTGAATATTAACCCGTTGCTTACAGGACCGGATGGGCCCTGTACAAAGTCTATGGGGATTTGCGGAATCTCGTAGTCAACGGGTTAAGGAGACAGATTCCATCTGTCTACTACACCTTGTCCCTTTCTTCTCCTTACATTAGATCCCCAAATACATGTATATCTGGACTGTTTGGTTAATGTTCGTAGAACTGTAAGTTTCATATAAGATCAGGGCCCTGTCTCATAAAACTTTGCAATTGATTGCAACTCTCAAAAATTGATTGCAAGTTGATTTCAACCAATCAGAATCCAGTATTTTACGACTTACAATCGATTTTCGGATTTGCAATTGATTGCAAGTTTTATGAGATAGGGCCCAGATCAACTACATCATATTCCATTATTTCACGCATTTCTCACCCATTACAAGTCAGGGGTGTGTAGTGCAACAGATGCTATATTACCCCTTAGACCCATCCCCACTTGGTAGATAATGTGCAAGTGCATGTAAAGGCAGCAGACAGGGTCCAAAAATCTAGCAGAGGTACCTATTTTGTTAAATAGAATTTTTCATGTAGGACAGTTATGTTGACACATGTGTCTCCTTTGTTTATAGTCTTTTTTGCTGATTTAGTTTAGTTCTGTTTAAGTATGGATATTTTGGTTACCATCGATCCCATCCATGTTTTATCTTCCTTGTTATCACCTTCATTCCTTTCCCATACATGTGTGTTCATCCATTACAATACATCACCACACCTGATTATCATGTCCAACATTCATTATTATGTAATCATCAGTCTTCCACCCCATCATATTTAGTTTTCATTGGTTAAATTCGCGAATACGATAATTCTATGGCTATGCACATACACACGGGCGCAGATGCCGAATCGAGTATTTTTGGTCGGTACACACAGCCAACTGGCAAACGCTGGCGAAACTGGTGAGACCTCACTGACTACACTGGCATTTCTCACGCTAGCTACGCTGGTGATTGTACGCGCGAGGTTCGTATGAATTGTACAGGAAAAAAGATCGGAGAAAATCCCTCAAAATGACGGCCTCTGGAACATTTTTCGTCAAAAATCAATGGGCCCCTGAGACAATAAAACACTATCGCCGCATCGAATTTTTGGGGCCTTCGACGCGGAACGGAACGGTCGCCGTCGGAGCTAAATTCGTCACAAAATACTCTGCGAAAAAAGCAAAATCGGCCAAGCAAATAACGCATTATTACAGTGACTAGCGGGACCGTGGAATTCCACGGGTCCTAGGTGAGGTTAATTTGAATGGACAATTATTTTTGGAGATTAATGTGTACATGTATTGGCCGCATCATTAATGTGTATATGGTACCTATTGCATAACATCTGGAAATTTCTTAAACTGCATGATATCATATTTATTTGTTAAAAGTTAATTTATTTATGAATTTTCGGAAGTTATTGAATACCATTTTTTTAAATGAATTTGTTATATTATCTTTTATAAAAAATTCATTAGGGATAAAGAAAATTTTTTTTAGATTTCCATTTTCTGAAGTAGCCGTACCCTTGTCTTAAATTCCGGGCCGTAACCCATGATCTCATACCGTACCCTGTACCAGTTAAATACTTACACCCCAACGCACAGGTCCATATCCATATCCGAACCTTCTCTTCACTCTTTGTATCCATTTACAGCTGTGGCCGTACCCATACCCGTACTCACAAGTCTATATACCGTACCTCTTGTCTCGTTTTTCTGTACCTGTTCGGCCATGGTCGGTAACCAATCCAGTATCACAGGATCATATCCTTACCTGTACCTCTTCCGTCTCGTAAAGCGGCTGCGCCGCCATACCTCTCCTCTTGTACCTGTGGATAACCGTACCCGATTCCTTGACCTATACCTAGCGTAACTCTATATACTCTTAAAATGTAGGCTACATTATTAAAATATAAATACAGAGTAATAAAAAAAAAAATTGTACTCGAACCCATGGCTCATATACCATACCCATACATCATCCATAATCATACCCATATCCATATCCATACCCATATCCATATCCATAATACCATACCCATATCCATACTCCATACCCATACCCATATCCATACCCATACCCATATCCGTACCATACTAATACCCATACCATACCGTACCCATGTCCGTCTGCTCTGCATCCGTACCCGTAACCGCTTTTGTAGTATTAATATTAATGAGAAACAATGCATTTATGGAAATCATGATTTAAATAATTTTGGAATGATAAATGCATTATCATTAGAATTGAAAAGACGCAATTTAACAGAAAATAAAGTATGTTTTGCCAGACTTGTATTACCCGTAACAATTCCCCTGCCCGTACTCATTTTCGTACCTCATGGTCGTCTACCCGTACCAGAATCCGCATGGTTTGTACCCTTACCTGTACAGGTTCATTCCCGTACCCTTGCCCCTAATTCCGGACCAGTACTGACATTCATACCCATTGCATGGTCATGTATCCGTCCTAACCTGCTGGACTCGTACTGTACCTTACCCACAGGTCCGTAGGCCTACCCATACCCGTACCCGTACCTGTTCCTCTCTTGTACTGTGATTAACCTTACCATTTACCCTTTTTCGTGTACCAATAATTTTTCATATCTATACCTTGGGGCAACCCAGGTCAATGGACTCTTAAGCCGGTATCCATACGATCCGGTAGGATCGATCGTGCTTCGATCGTGCTTTGAGCAAAACGGCAATCAATAGCATCTCACCCGTACTCATTATTAGGCCTCTTAAAATTTATCCGATAAATATAGGCCTACAGTTTGCTCAATAGAAACAGGCTGTGTATACGCCAGTGCAAACATTACATATATGACTCGTGCCGAGACATAAAACATGTTTGCAAGAGAAATTTGACCTCGCGACCGTCCCACAATACTTGCGCCAACCCAGGTCAACGGACTTCTTAGGCTGGTAATCGTACCATCCAGGTAGGACGATCGTGCTTTGCGGAAAACGCATTCCAATAAAAACACCGCCCTCGCGCCCTCCACTATTAGCCGTTAAATTGGATAAATACGGTATGCTCAATAGAAACACGCCGTAGGCCTTACACGCCAGTGCTTTCATTACATGTATAACTCGTAGGCCGAGAGATAAAACATGTTTTCCAACGTGTCAGACTGCATCGATCACCGGAGTCAAGTCCGGCTAGCAAGGCTGCGATTCGTAGGGGAAAATCCACCGTAGGGAATTTCAGCCAAACCGTAGGGAGTATGGAAATCCTACGGGAAAATGACATACGCAGGGGAGAGTAGGGTTTTTTGGTGATTTGTAGTTTTTTTTTGACAATTTCCAAAAATAGATTTTTCTAAAACTCTCGTTTATATTCGTCTGTAGACATTATTTGGGTAAATACTATTGTCCATGTTGTCACTATATGGTTTAATTATGAAACCGTAATGTTTGCATGGCAGGGGCCAAATCCAGGGGACAGGGGGACATGTTCCCCCAATGATTTTGAAGGTGGGGTACAAATATCAAATGCCCCCCCCCCCCCACGATTTGGAGAAAAAAAAACTTCCAAAAATTAAGCGTCTGTCCATATACAGCTAAACCGGAGTGCCAAGCACAAATGGGGATAGCTCCATTTAAGGACTCAACATTTCAGAAGTCTGTTTTAAATTTTCTAAACATGTGGGTCGCACATTTAATTTTGCAAATGCAATTTTATAAAGTTGCTCTTATGGCTAGTCTATAATATGATAGACATTATATGTTATTGAAAATTAAAGGACTCAACTTTCAGAAGTCTGTTTTAAAATTTTCTAAACATGTGGGTCCAGCATTTAAATTTTGCAAATGCAATTTTATAAAGCTGCTCTAACATTTAATTCAGCACGTGGCAAACTTTGTTCGTTTTTTCTAGTAGAGGACGTATGTGGTCCGAATAGCTCTGCTTAGGACCACCATACACAGTGGGTGTGTGTGCCAGTGACAGGCGTAGCGTCTGTCCATACAGCTACTGAACCACGAACACACAGTGATTCTGCCACGAGTAGGCGCCATACACGCAATAGAATGTGGACTGCACAGTTGAACACCATACAGACCCGGACACACAGAGATTCGTGATTCTGCACGGAGCGTGCAGTTGACTGCACAGTTAACGCCCGCGCGATACATGGTTTTGAACGTGTGGTGACTATGCCTTACGGATACGATCTCACGGAGTTTGGGGCACTTTTTTGACATAGAGACAGAAAATAATGCTTTAAAATAACATTTAAGTTGAAATAGTTGAGAAGTTCCTTTCTATTCAAGAAATTAGATCAAGGCAAGAAAAAAATGAATTTTATCCGACACAGGCGAGAATGGCCGAAATGCATGAGTATTTTTTGGTCGGTAAAACGCAAACTGGCAAAACCTTGGCGAAACTGTTGAGACGTCACTGGCTACACTGGCATTTCTCAGCGTGAGCTACGCCGGTGATTGTACGCGCACGTTCGTACGATTTTTCGGCAAAAAGACTCGGAGAAATGCCCTCAAAATCGGCCTCTGAACATTTTCGTCAAAAGCACTGGGCCCCTGAGACAATAAACACTATCGCCCGCATCGAATTTGGGGTCGACGCGAACGGAACGGTCGCCGTTCGGAGACCTATT
>JZLH01S0210516.1:20847-32004 GCA_001188425.1 Eucidaris tribuloides
TACTCTTAAACAAGAAAACCTTGCATTTCAGTATATACTACATGTATACGCTTGGCGTACATGGCGCATTAAATTCGTCATCTGAAAATACAATTTGGGTGAGCGACTGGGTGCCCCCCCAATGAGTTGACCCACGGTACGCCACTGATTGGTTCTTTTAGTAAATAGGGTTCCTACATTTTAGTAATAATTTTATTGGTTGATTGGGTTATTTGGGTTATATTTAATTCATTTATTTTGTGTCCTCTGACATTTGGGCAGCAGCTCGCCCCAAATCCTTTCCTTTTATTCAGAATGTATGTGTACATGAATGCGCCATACATATCTAATGACCTGGAACATATTATTTTTAAACCCCAAATAAACCTTCAAAATAAGTTTCATTTGTTAAATGTAATCATTTTAAAGGAGATATTTCAAACTTTTCAGCTATATATTTTATTTTGACATTTTCATTTTCATTAAATGAAGTTTGAAATATGATGTAATAAAATATTAATGAATTTTTGAACAGATGAAACTCTAGTTAAATATCCTTGCAATTGCATCCAATTTTTTTTAGATTGAGTGCAAAGAACAACAATCCAGCTTTCTTTCTATGTCATTTGTTTTGCTAGTCAAGCTTTAATACAGTCAGGAACAAGCAAAATGCAACATGAGTACATAATTGAAGTATAGAAAAATATGAGAAAGCATTTCATTGGATGCTTGGGTTTTCTACCAAACTGTGATTGCCCAGACACAATACAAAATAGAGCTTAACCGATATAAACATCGGTAACTGCATCGGGCCGGTATTTCCTACCATCGGGAAAACATCGGATTGGGGGAAAAGGTAATAAGCCTGCCGATGCTTCCCTGATGTATTAAAAATATAATACAAATGAATTTTCCAATCATCATTCCATTTCTCACTTCGTTTGAAAGTACTTTTTAGTGTGTAAAAAACATACAGAGCGCCGCCCTGAATGGCTTGAAGCCATTTCACACCGCTCTTAGAAGTCTGCAACCACATCGTAACAAAGGCCCACCCGCATTCTCATTTCGGTCCTGTCTCCTTTACCACCACGATCAATTTACAAAACATTTCCAAAGGATTGCGTCAGATGATCTAGCTAACACTATAAATAACCTGCCCGACCCACACTCCAGACAAGCTGAGAATACCACTATTTCTTCTTGTACATGGACAGTTAGACCTGCCTCCCTATAATTTGATTGGTTCTCTGAATTGAGCAACTTAACTGCATACAACCAGTTTGTCCACCTCCCCAGTAACAAGCAGTGAAACCCTGGGAATAGCGAACAAACTGCCCCGCCCCTTTCAGTGACTTCCGGCTTAATTTCCTCTGTAACAAGCTGGCCAGTGAAATTCCACAGCATGCCCATAAGCACTGATCTGTGGTACTAGTACTACATGTATACAGTATGCTATAGTCACATGGGGAGCCAATCAGATTATAGGGAGGCGTGTCCAACTAGGAAGGTCCCTGGTTGCAGTCGAGAGGTGGGAGATAGTGTTGCACGACTTCAGCATTTTAGAGAGTCGACTAGTCGCCCACCAATAGTCGCGACTACGACTATTAGTCGACTATCGGTGTTCAACGTCTTAGTGTGTTTATGATTGGTGGTGTGGGGTGCATGGGTGTCGGAGTCACAGTGAGTGCAACATATACGGCAACACATATGCATGATAGCATTGCACGATTATAGGCTGATCCAAATACATTTTGGCAGTTCTGTTTGATTTGCGATCAAAGAGAGATAGGGATTCATTTCTGCCACAAAATGGTAGATAAATGATTGGTAGCTCTGTTCAATTTTTACGTCTTTTGACTCAGTTTTTGATACAAATTGACATGTCATAAAAAGTCGACTATTGCGTTCCGATAGTCGTAGTCGCGACTATCTACACATAGTCGCGACTATGACTTTTCGCGACTTAGTCGTGCAACACTAGTGGGAAAGAGATTTGTCTCGCAACTCTTAGCTACGTGTAGATGGGTTGAGCTGTATAGTGTGTTATCAGTCAGTGCAGCCTGTATGCAGGGTCAAATTGTGTGTGTATACACCTCTGTCAGGTCAGGCCATTCACCTTTGCTGATTGCGTCACTAATATTCGAATGCCAAAAATAGGATCGACCTAGGGCACGTGTTCTTGTCTTCTGTCAACATCGTCTTTCATTGAACACTCTATGTTGAGTGTTGTTGTTATATTCTAAATGTTTTTTTGTCTTTGATCTTATTACATATTATGAAGAAACATAAAAACATTACGTTCAGCACTCGGCGGCTTTATCAATGCCGTGTGGAGAGGTTACGGGGGGGGGGGGGGGGGGCCTGACACACACACATAACAAACACATAATTCGAACAGGGAGTATGCAAAAAGATTGGGAACTGAACATACAGAAGCTTGATTTAAAAGCATTAAACCTGATTAGGCAAAATTCATTCATTTTCGATTTTTTATTTTATTTTTTGGTTAGTTTGATTTCATGAAATTAGAATAATATAACTCCCATATGCTAGAGAAGATTGCAGTGCTCCTCGGACTCGTGTCTATATTCAAAATCTCATTGCCCAGGTCATTGACAGGATCTAACCACAGAATATAAACAAGAATTCCACTGGAATTTTTGTTTATATCCAGTCGGCAAAGAACAAAGGGATTGTTTTGAGTAGATTGTGCTTTCGCTTTCCTGCGTTCCCACGGCTTGTAGTCTAGATTCCAGACTGTGGTTGTTTATATTGTATTGCCATGTACACATAAACTGAGTGAGGGTTTCTGTTATCTCATGACGTATTGATAACGGTCTGGAAGCCAGTTTAATATAGACAATCTGGTTATTTCATTGGAGAACTTGCCAGGCATCTTGAATGACTGATTTCAAAGTTAAATAATCCTGCTTATGTGTCTCTTGCTCTTCTTCCCTGCCCCCTTCACAAATTTCTTCACCATTATTTAGAAAATGTGCATTTGTTTTAATTGTTTCCATCACTTTTTCCCCTCTCTCTCCCCTCTCTTTTCCCCCTCGTGTGTGCGTGTGTGTGTGTGTGTGTCTGTGTCCCCCTTTGTTCTCGTCTAGCTGCGTCTATGTCTTTAGTAAATTATTTTCTCAAAAGTTATGATTGTGAGCATGAAAGTGGTGTGTGTTTGCACCAGGATGTGGCTCTCGGGATGGTTCGGAGAAAGGAAAAAATGGTTTAGAGGGCTGGAGTTTCTTAAATCTTATGACATCGCACATCGACATCGTATCGGTTCGCCAGAAGTCCGCGGGGCGGCCCACATCCGACCGACGGACGAGGCCGATCATTTGTTAGTTCAACAATAGTACGCGCGAGGAACATCGTCTTCGATTGGACGCAGAAGCGAGAGATGTAACGACAAAGACTTCGGACTAGATGGCAACCGGGAAATCTACATCAACGAAAAACTGGTTGGTGCAACAGGGAACTGCTGACAATCGCAAATGACGCAAAGGAAGAAGGCAGGATACAATTTCTGTGGACATTTCAACGCAAAATAATCCGTGCGGAAGCAGTGACAAAGGACCTTCCTAATCGTCATCAACTGCAAGGAAGACATTTGCCAAACTTCAGTAAATATTTATGTATTATGTTCCTTGTATATGTTTCGATTTAATGATTCAATAAATATGATCTTGTCACCCCAACTCAAATATGGGTTAAATGATACAGAAAATGCATCCAATTTACGAAAATTCTGTATCCTTTTGCTCCAAAGAGTTTTCTGTTTCGACAGAAAAAATATCACTCTTCGTTTACGGTATCACACATAAATATACGATCTCTTTACCGCAATTTTGATGCATTTAAAGAGATTATTCGAAGATGATTTTAAAATCAAATTTAATGTTTGCATGTCGGAATTTGGAATATAACGGATGTTGATCAATATTTTGTTTCAGGTTATAATCTTGAATTACAATGTAGAACTTAATCAAGAGGGGGTGCGAGTTGGTGCCGTATATCATTCTATCCTTTTAATTATACACGAATCCCTTGATTGTCATTACGTATGTCTGAATCCTTGTGGTAAAAGTTTATATTTGAGAATGTTCAAGTTATTGTTGGTATAAATATAGAAACCTGACAGCAATATTGAAGAATTCAATGATGACCTGAATCGTTTATTGCCCAGAAAAAAAAAAAAAAAAAAATAAAAAAAAAATGATTAATTTAGACAGGAATCCGTCGTATCCATTTTTAGGAGACTTCAACATCAATCTGTTATCTCGATTGATAGAAACAAAATGTTTTTACATATGACGAATGTTATGGTTTGCGCCAAGTAATTACAAATCCGACAGATTACTAGAACAAGCTCATCCTTATTGATCATATTTATACAAACATTTCTTTATACAGAATCCAGTCTGGATGTATAGAGTTGGTGTCACTGATCATTTTCCTGTGTATGCTCTTTTTGAAAATTTCAAGCGTAAAACATTATCTACAGAAACCTTTAAAAGGCAGGAATTTTAGAAATTTTTCATTAGAATCTTTCTGTCGAGATCTTGCAATAATCATCGATGGTTGAGCGTATACGAAGTGTGATAATCCAAATGAAGCTTACAATGTTTTTCTCACGCAATTTCTATCTGTATGTGATGAACATGCACCCACTGAACAAAAACTGTTGATCGTTGAAAAATAAAAAGAAACCTGATAACAAAATCGATAAGGCGGTCATAAGAAGAAAAACACAAATTATATTCTCGTGTACTCAAATCAAAATTTCATAAAGATTGTCTAACAAGTATAAAAAATATAGAAATGTATTAAGTAACTTGTACGAACGGCAAAGCAATTATATTATATATAATGAATTTGAGGCGTGACTTGAAAAATTCGAAAAAAACTTGAAACAATCAATATCTGTTAAATAAAAGACTCTTCCAAGTCAGGCACCAAATTTCCAATTAATTAAGGAAACAGAAAGTTCAAATGTTGAAGTTACTTCATCGATCGATATTGCAAATACTTGAATGATTTTTTCAGCAGTATTGGTGAAACCTGGCTAGTAACAATAAGGGATACAAACGATATTACACCGATTATTTGGGTCTCAGCTAACGAGAAAAATTCTTTTTCTTGCCAGTAACGAGTTTAGAAGTAAATGAAGTATAAGTAATCTTGATCAACTCAAAGCGGGTGGATATGATGATCTGTCAGTACGATTATTTGTTAATGCAAAGATTATTCAGTTGACCTCTTGACATATATTGAATTTATCATTTTCTACTGGAATATTTCCCAGACAAACTAAAGATGGCAAGAGTTGTGCAGTCTTTAAAAAGGCGATTAAGGCTGTACCAGGCAATTATAGACCCATATCGTTTTACCAATTATAAGTAAGTGCTTTGAAGAATGTTAGTGGGATACCCGATTATTGAATTTTCTAGAACAGAATGACATTTTATATCAACATCAGTATGGATTTAGACTTGTTACAGTACAAAACTTTCGCTTATAAATTTAATTAACCAAATTACAAAGGAAAACAGATGAAGGACGCATAACAGTTGGCGTGTTTTATTGACTTTGCTAAAGCTTTTGATACAATTAATCATACAATTTACTAAAGAAATTAGACACTATGAATTCGTGGTATAGCTTTGCAATGGTTCCAAAACTACCTGGCTTTACAGACAACAGTTCGGGAATTATGATGGTAGAATATCTTTAAATAAAACCATAACATGCGGTGTCCCTCAGGGTCGGTATTAGGGCCTACTTTATTTCTTATGTACATCAATGATTTACCTAGTCGTCAGCATACTTTAATTCAGATTGTTTGCGATGATTCAAATTTATTCCATACGTTCAAATCTGATGAAAGCAACATTGACTTATTTGAAATAAGTCAAAATCTGAAGGCCGTTACTGCCTGGTGCAATGCAAACAAACTAACCATTAATCTGATAAACTAAGTGTATGTTGTTCAAAAATAGACGTAGAAAATTTGTAACGTCGGACCAGGTTTTAATGAATGCAAACCTTTGAAATTAGTGAATCAATTCTTTCCTTGGAGTATGTATTGACGAAAATCTTACGTGGAAGAAACATATAGATAGTGTGTGCGATGTGGTCAGCAAAAAAATTGGCATATTGTATAGAATACGCCACTTTGTTTCTCGGGAAATTTTAGTTATGTTGTATAATGCATTTATTCTTCCTCATATAACGTATGGATTAGAAGTTGGGTGGCTGCAAAAAAGACAAGTCTGAATCCTATTTAATTTACAAACGCATTTTACGTGTATTTCTTTCAAATGTATTAATCATCATTCAGCGCCATTATTTAATGAACTTAAAGTACTAAATATTACCAACATATCGTTATATAATTAGTACATTTATGCACGATTTGATAAATAACAATCTACCTCATAAATTCATTGATTATTTTTCATTTCCTTGGATCATCCATATCAAACAAGAAACAAACAGAAATGTAATATTAAAGTAGCAACTATCAAACACAAATTTGGGAAAACAATCAATTTCATATTCTGGACCGTTAATATGGAACAATCTTTCGATGATTTAAGAAGATCACTTTACGGAATAGTTTTTCTCAAACACTTAAAAACATCTTCTTGAGCGAAAATCAACCCTCTGAGTGAGTTTGTGGTTGTTGCTGTTATTGTTTTTTGTATAATTGCGACTGTATCCCTATATTGTGTATATAGTGTAAATATGTTAAATTTAATTCTTTATTTATTATTGAACATTTTAAAATGTCAAATTTAATTATCGTATCCTATGGATACTCTTTTCTGTCACTCTTCCTTCCATCGTCTTATTTTATTATTTGAATTGTGTTTTCAATTGTCGTAATTTCCATTTTGGTTGGTTTTGCATTTCATTTATTTATATTTCCATAAAAGCAAAGTCAGATTTAAATGATATCATTCTACGCGGACCTATAGTATATAAGCATGCTTTTTTATGTAGGTTCCACCACTTTTGGTTTGTCTCAAAAAAACGTGTATAATTCTAAATTATTGCTACATTATGTTTTAAAACAAACAATGTCAATCTTATATTAATTGTATATATTTTATTATTATATATGCAATTTGATGCAAGTGTTCAAATGTAATATATGTATATTTCTTGTTCAAAATGGAAATAATTCATTCATTCATTCATTCATTCATTTTCATTCATTCATTCATTCATTTTCTCGCTTTCAATAATGGAATTAAATGTCCATTTTTACAGTCTTGGTTATCAAAATTATGTGCAATTCATTTCAAACTTTCACACAAAAGAGAAACAAATCTACTCCTAGTCTCATGTCAGGTGGGGAGGGGGGGGGGAGAGTTACTCCATGGGCAGAGCTCACTTTATCAAAAATGCTCGATGTCTTTAAAATATATTGTAAAGACGGTCATCAAAGTGCTCACACAAGCCACAGCATATTTTGTTAGATCAATGCAGTCACGCCAAAATAAACCCTGTCACATGCCATCAGGCCAATCTGACATTTATTGATCCCCCACCCCTGCCCCCAGTCTCCCCTCTCTACAAGCGTACCGGTATTTATCCATTTGCTTCCAAATTTGGCCATGTACCTAGACACAATGTGACACCTCAATTACTGTTTATTGCCAGATTGCATGCATAGCTAACATTGTGATACATGTTTCTGTCACCGCCCCTTTTAGTTCTCTCCACTTGTCCATTTAACCATATGGTTTAACTTTCCTGCAGCATGTCACCTGTGGCTAGCAGTGTCAAACATGTTATCACCCAATTCCCCACCCCTCTTCACCATAACAGCCAATCAACGAGAGGCTGTACAGACACGCAATTTGATTGGTGCATGCGTAGTCACAGTCCAGCTAATGATAAAAGCACATTGGATAAAAATAAAAATCAATGGAATTTCACCTGCTATCCCTGATGACTGCTGGTGGGAAAGGGACAATGAAGGAATTGTGTTGTGAATTTGACACTGTCTTTTGGAAGATTGGAATGTTGATATTAGCCTGATTTGGATGAATACACCAGTGACTTCACAGGCTCTCAAGTAACACAGCGGGTGACTTCACAGTGTTTCAAGGAAGTTGTGGGATGGATTTACGATCATTAAAAAAAAAATTTTACAGTTATTTGTCATTCATATATTGCGGTGGGGTGAATAAAATTTGTCAAACGTTGTAAGCTCGGAACTACTAACTTTCAACTATCATTTTTATGAGCAATGAACATCGCATCGGATCGGTGCATCGGCCGATTCAGAAATGAAAACATTGGGAATCGGATTGGGGAGGAAAATGCCATATCGGTTAAGCCCTAATACAAAACAAGCCCTCTCCACTTGGTACACATCAAGGACACCATAGTGGGTGGTCTGTTCCACTGACTCCAACAGAGACCTAAAATGCAGAAATCCAGGGTCATATTTTGCATTGTTGTGATATTTTGCTTGTTTCTGGCTGTATTTAAACATAAATAGCAAAACAAATGAAATAGAAAGAAAGCTGAATAGTTTCTCTTCAAAGTGATGTAAATAGAGACGCAACAAAATTTAGCCAACATTTGAGCTTGATGAATAGAAAAGAAAAATTCATTTTTAAATCATCTTTTTAACCTCAAGTTTTATAAATTAATCAATGGTCAAATCAAATGAAACACATACAGTCATTGAGTGTGAAGTATCATCTATGTTGTCATGCTAATCTTTTTATCATTGTGATTATGAACTACAGTATGCAATTTAAAAAAGGAAGTGATTAGTTCATTAAGTATGCAAAGTGCACAGAGAAGTCGTGTGCTGAACATGCTGAATAAATCCTAGACCGATGTAATCCGAGGCCCGACTCATGATGTCAATTTTGTTAAAAATGAGAAGCCCCTGAATAAAACGACGGATTACATCGGTCTAAATAAATCCCAGCTTTTGCCTCATTATCTCTGGTGCTGCAGTCTGACTGTTGAGTTCCGTTCCTGTTATGTCGACTTTGCTGAATTTAGTTGATGATTTCTGTTCCGACTGTTGCAACATTCTACTCAGACTCACGTCCAAGTTACAACCCTAAAATAAAAAAAAAATGAATTGGAATTGTTTTGCACCAAACATTGTCGCCTAGAGCTGAGCTGAAAAAAAAAATCATGTGGTTAATTCATTCAATCAGTTCATATATCTACTCAGAAATGCAATTGTTTTACCTTAGAAAAATCGTACACAGAGAGGGCCAGAGCTCAGAGCTAGTCACGCTAGTATCACTCGATTCCGCGAGCGCGAGTGGGGGCACAGCATGCAGCAGCAGTCGTTGATGACGATTGTACCCCGCCCGGCCTAGCCCGATGATTTCCGACGCTCGCGATACCTCGAGTTTTGAGTGCTTTTCTCCTCTAGATAAATTATCAATTCCGCCTTTACACGAGATAACAGTAATTTAATTTGTACTGCTTATAACAATTTTGTAGTGAAATATATTGATAACTGTCAGGGATACTTACAAAATTCATCTTTTGCCCCAAGTTTAGTGAAATTTCAATAGATACTTCCTGTCTCCTGTTCACAGCCATCAACCATCGATCAACCAACGTTGTCTTTGTTGATTTTCTGTGAACAGTAGAGGGCGTTTGCACTTTGGCTCTTGTTCAGAGAGACGATCGACGTTGGTTGTCTTGTCGTTTTCTGCATCAAATTATCGATAACTGTGACTTTTGCAACGGAAAATCAGCAAGGTCGTTTGAAGAGACAATAACGGTGATCCTCTTTAGGTATTTTTGTGCAGATTTCAACCGAATTTTTCTTGAACTCAAGGAAACAGAGTCTGGACAGTCTCGCCCGTGACTCTGCAGTAAAGCTCGACGACTCTCGCTCGGCTGCGTGCAGGATGGATGAACCCAGTTTGCCATGGATGCGGTGTCGCATGGCATTCGCAGTAACAGGCGCGGTTGTCGGTGTTTCAATCTTCATTTGTTTCTTAGCCATTCCGGACTTCTACAATTTGCACATTGCCTTATGGGGTTTGGCTAGTGGTGAGTTAACAGCCAAAACAACAGCCTCAATCAACGAACGTTCAGGGCAGGGGGAGGGCCGGGGAGTCAGAAAAATAAATAATATTTTATTCAGGTTATTATTTGATCCTGTTGACGTGGTTGATCATGTGGAGAGGAGAGAGAAGGTGAAATGGGGGGGGGGGGGTTGATGGAGAGCTTCAGCCTGTGTTGTCGGTTGTTGTCGACCTCTGATGTGTCTGACCTGATCCGAGGTAGAAGCTCGGATCGGAGGCCGAAGCTTCGCTTCGGAGACGACACAGCCATCCCCATAGCATAGGGGCAGGCTGAAGCTTTAGTTTCAGCCAGGGTTGGGGGGGGGAGGGGTGTAAGGCGTGTCTCGCATGTGGTAAATTTTTGCCTATCGAAGCGAAGAGTCATGTTGAGGAGGGGGGCACATAACTGAATTTTGATCGCCGGTCGGGGGGGGGGGAGGGGGGCTAATGAGTGTCTCCCTTCCATTTGTTAAATTTTTGCTTATCGAAGAGGCCGAGACCTTATGCATGTAAAAGGTAGACTTTGTGAAAATATATTCACTCTCATCTGGATGTCAGTTGTAGAGCTTTTGAGTTTTGGGGGGGGGGGAGGATTGTCGATTGAGGGGTCAGGAAGGCCAGTTGCTCCCCCCAACATATGGGGGATGGGACATATCATTTTGCTCCTCCCGCAATAAGTTTGACGACTTGAAAAATTCATAAAAGGTAAATGCAACATGCAAGAAGTAGTGCAAGGCACTAGTTACAAAACCCCCGGGGGGGGGGGGGGGTACTTGCCTAGTAAGGTAAACGGGAGTGTGCCGCTCTAATAGGTGACTTTTTCGGAAAAAAACCTTAAACATGGGTATGGTTTCTGAGGAAAAAATTCCTTAGACTTGGGTCATGATTTTAAAATTTTACGATTTACACTAGATACTTTCGCCTATTTCATCGCTAAAATGCACAAAAATGTCATTTTTCTTAATAAAAAACCTTAATAATACACATGTACATGTAGGTACCATTTTCCGCCAAAATGACCCTTAAAAAAGGGTCGGGTTTTTCGACTTCAGCGGCACACCCCCGTCGGAACCAAATCTGACTTGCATAAGGCACAACATGGGTTGTACTATCC
>JZLH01S0210516.1:32029-50422 GCA_001188425.1 Eucidaris tribuloides
AGTAATCTCAATTCTAGACCCTGTTTCACGGGTAATGTGATCATTCGGCTATTATTCGAATGTTTCATGTGTGCAAAATCTCATAGACTAAAATTTGGTCAAATACACGTTATTTTTTACTAATGAGCCGCGAAACAAATGTGATATTTCGAAATAATAAATACTCAATGTTTTCCTGCTCAATCAATAAAAATCTACCCCGGATTTCATAGTCTAAACCTCATACTTTTATTTACTTTTTAAAGAATGTACATTGCTTTGAAATTGTTGAATCGTGTCCGTTTCCCTTTGAACTAACTAATATTACAGAAGTAAAGTTTTTTTATTACAAAATTAAGTATAATTATGGATTAAACTCAAATTCAAGATGTACTTGTGGAAATTTTTGATTACGCCTGCAATGTAGGATAGGTATCATTAATCATGCAGTAGTATGTGCATGAAGCTGAGGTATTTACAGGTGTATATTCATTGTAGTCTCAGACATTTGTTAAGCTTTCATTCTATAAATATTAGATGATCGTCTATAACATTACACTTTCATGCTTGACACGATGCGCACACCGGCAGATCTTGTCGGTGAACGTGGCCAGAGAACAATTTAGTTAGAGCTGCTTCTCAGCAAGCACCCAGCATTTATTAGCTCGTCTTAGAGTTAATGATCCAACTTGTGTTTCGAGATTCGTTAACCAAAACCTAAATATGGCTGCCTAAGATCAATGATCCCTGTTGCCATAGAATTGTAGTTGTCCCGTTGTTGAATCTAGCCCCTGTATCTTTTTTTCTTTTATCTTGGCAGCTTTCTTTGCTGTGTTGACGCTCATAGTACACATCCAGCACCCTCCGCGCGTCATCGAGACCTTCTGGGTGTATCGCCTTAAGTTCTTCATCATTCTCGGGTTCACAGTTCAGTTTGGTGCTCTCGTTGCCCTGGTAACGTACGTCTTACTTGGTGCGGTCAAGGACAATTGTAAGGACTAAAGACTTGCAGTTCTTGACCCCCAAGGCAATCCACTCACGGTCGAGAAGTATAAATTGCGCTTACAAGACTGCGTATGTGATGGCCAAAAAATGCATTCCTGGAAAGATGTATGAAATAATTTCAGGGTTTTACTGAATAATTGCACTTGATTTCTTCAGTTCAAGCATGAAATTTTGGTCATAAACAGTTCTGTTTCTTTAATTGAAAAAATTCTAGAATATTTAGAAGCCAGATTTTTAGAACCCTTCCTATGCCTTTCACACCATGATGAACAGAGATATACTAGACGAGTATTTAAAGGGTTATACATACAGAGTGTTATCAAAACAAAAGTAGACACTTAGAAAAAAATTTATAAAAAATTGTTCGTGATTTTGAGATTATTTTTTGTATATGAATATTTTACCTGGACCTAAGCTATCTGATGACACTGTTGGATTGAAAATATTTTCACGCATGAGTGAGCACAACCCACTTTTGTGCCAATCGGCCAAAAATGCATTTGCGCACAGGAACTTGTGTTCTTATAGTCGATGTTTAATGCCTCACAGACCGGTGCTTGCAGGAAGCTCTCAACGGAGTGCACAAGGCATTGATCCGATCTGATGCTCAGAGAAGAGCCATAATATCATTTTCGTGACAAAAAAAGGTACAAAAATGAAGCACTGATTCAGATATAACCCCCATAAAAGAAGAAAATGTCATGTTTGCAAGATGAACTGTGAATTTTTAAAAAATGCATTTTCTTCTTTTTTAGGGGTTGGGTGCTGTTAATTGTATCTGAATTATTGCTTATTTTGTCTTTCTTGTCACAGAATTGACATATTAAGCTCTTCTTGAGCATGCTGTAGGATTTAAAATGACAGCAAAAATGAAGGCAATGATTCAGATACAACCCACCCACCCTTCAAAAACAAGTAAATGTCATTTTTTCCAATTCACAGTTCATCTTGCAAACATGACACTTTTCTCCTTTTTTAGGGGAGGTACTTCTGAATCGTTGCTTCATTTTGTCTTTTTTGCCCACAAAATTGAACAGAACAGCTTCTCTGAGCATGCTGAGGATTCAGTCCTTGTTGCACATCAGGTGAGAGCTGTTCTGCAGCACTGCGTCCAGGAGGCATTAAACATGTGACTGTAAGAATGCCCAATTCTGCTGCGCAAAGCCATTTTTGGCCGATTGGACAAAAGTGGGCTGTGCTCACTCATGCGGGAGTTACTTTTAATACCAACAGTGTCATCAGATAGCTTAGGTCCAAGCTAAAATATTCATATCAAAAAAATAATCTCTAGATCATGAAATTTTTGTGTAATAAATTTTTTTCTGAGTGTATACACACTTGACTCAGTTTGCACACAAGTATAGAACTTTATCTTTTATCAAATATTGTACTGATTATTTTTGTAGTCTGTATTGCCCATGGGCTTGCTGTACATGTGCTGCATAGCTCAAAATTGTGCAATTCGGCCTTAGACTCAAAAGAATCTTTTATCAGAGCTGCCAACCTCTGCTGACCAAAAAACATTACTGAGCCACAGTACAAATACTTTGAACTTAAGGCAAAAAACATATTTTGGTACAAATATGGGTAAATTGCCCAATGCACATACTAAGCATGGCAATCAAGTTTAAGAAAAGACACATTTTACATTTGAAAAAATCATATTTTGTTACTTTGATGATAAATAAAACCATACTAAATATCGTTAAAACATAATTAGTTGGCAGCTCTGTTTCGTTAGCTGCCGGTTTAAGTACTGTAGTATACATGTATGTGATGATACTGGATGGCTTAAACCCAGCAAGTTAAATACACACGTTCATGAAATTCTCATCAGTTTTACTACATGTTGCAAACATCTGCCAGGGTGTGCAACCTATTCTTGGTACAAGATGATTCAGTAAAAAGCTCTTTTCGTCACGTTTGTCTCTCACAGCATTGGTGCCTGTGAACGGATACCACATGGGATACTACCTAGCCGCTGTTTGGGTCTTCATGACCTGGAAGTGGTCCTTTGCCCTCTTCATCTACTCAAGGTCATACAGGAAGAGCTACGTCACACGGTATGACACCATCCCATGATGCAACGGCATTCTGATATGCCGAAAGTAAGTGAATCATTAGATGATTCCAGTTTATTTGTTACACCAACTTGAGGAGACCAGGTGAAGGATTTACAAGGTGAAAGATATATAATAGATGCACAAGATATATTATCAATATATTGAGATATTTCTTTATTACAGAGTGAAAACTTATAAGTTGATGTAGAACAGGGTGTATGAACTTGTCTTGATAAATATGTGTCAGTTTTACTGTACAAGTACTGTATTCTCTCAAAAGTTATAAGCAGCTCCTATAATTAGCCAGTGATTAGATCACACATAGTACAACTTAGGATTAATAGGTTACCTAACTTACGTTAAATGCTGTTGGAGACTAAAAAAGTGAAATTTTGGGGTGGAATCTATGGAGAATGCACGTTATATTAAAATTAAATCGTCTCCAACGTTAATACCTAAGAAAAAATATGATGCTGTCTAATAACTATTAAATTCATATCATGATTTATTGTCTTTAGAATTCATGATTTGTCATAATAAAAGATCTATGTTTTACGGTTCTATTTCTTTTTCTCAGTTAAAAGTCATGTACAAAATATACAACTCAATGTTGAGCAGATCCAGTTTTAAGACTCTAAACTTTATACTTACATGTAATAGTTGGTGCTCCTATAACAAAGCAGTGAAGAAAGACTGAACGACAAATGTGTGCTCTCCAGTTGCTGAATTTGTCTAAACTCTAAAAGGGGTTCTGAAATTGCAAATGTAATGTATTGTATGCAAATGTGTCTGCACTGACTTTCTACAAAAGCACTTGGAACATTCATAAGATGGATCCCATAATTCATACAAGTTTTGTTGTAGCATATGATGCTTGTATAGATGTATGACATGATCACACAGAAATGAAAAGGATGCGTTGACCCTAGTTTTACTGGTATACAATGTATTATAAAATTGTGATAGTATGATACAGTTGAATGATTTAATTTAAAAGAATGACAAACTGCTATCAGTGTCTGATTGATTTGTATTCTGACAGATAAGAAGGGCAACTAAAAACCATGAATGATACATGTAATTCATCTACCAGCATTTGCACAAGCCATTAACAAGGTGTCATGAAGTTGAATGGTATCTTTAATTTCAATATGCATTTTAACTGCCAAATTGATTTTTTTTTTCTTTCGTTATAGTATATCGTCTAGTGGACTCTGCCAATTTTGATCCATTTATACATTCATGAAAATAACGCGAATTAGGAAAACCTGGCTAACAGAAGTTGATGTGTACTTTGAAATAAGTAAAATAAGTGAAATATGTAATTTTACACCTTGATTTTTTTTCCACTGAAAATCCATGTAAATCATTTGAATGATTTGTAAAACCAATTTAAATTAATTGAATTAATTAAAAGCTAAAGATTTCATACACGTATTCTTTTAAAAATTGATTTTGCAGTCTTTGGTGGTGAAGGTTATTAAAGAACATTTACTTTGCTAATTTTGATATTTTGTTTTGTTATGTATACTCTTTTTGTACTTGGTAGGTGTCAACATACAATTCACTCTTAATCATGTTTTTGTGCAATTAAACTTGACTAGGTTTTTTATTTGCAAGTGTAGCTCAACTACCGGTAGTAGTACTAGCATTAGCACCAAGACCAAAGACTTGTTTGTTTTCTTTCTTTCTTAATTTTAATCAAATTTGATATTAATCAAACAAAAGAGAACAAGAGCTCGTAAGTTATGTTCTCTTACCAAAGGTATTTTCATGGCATGTGAGCAGACCATTCCTAGCAAAAGTATTAAGATACCATGGCCTTTACCAAATTTGGGGTAAATTTTCAGTACAAGAAAACCTGTTTTTTGTCAGTTCATTTCATAAATTTGAATACTTGTTTTGATATCATGTCCTTTCTTACTTTTCTACTTTTTTCAAAAGTTGAAACCAAACATGAAGTGATTGTCGTGTAATACAGTGTATGTTAATTGTAAATATTTTTCTTGATAAAGAATTTATTTGTGCAAGATTACTCTGCACATATGTGTATGTGATGTAACAGTGAGTCATATTTGTAAATATTTGAACTTATACAGTTGCAGAGATATGAAGATTATATTAATTAGCATGTAGTGTAGTAGAAAAACATTGTGAATTCAAGTACATGTGTACATTTACACATAAATTAAATGATGGTCACACAAGTCAACTCACACATTTTTAAAAGAGAAGATGTTCTTTCTCTGTATTGCAAAACTAAAGAAAAAGATGAACTGTATAAGTATATAAATTATGTCTGCATTAATTACCTTCAGTGTTTTGTAAAAACCAGCAGTGACAGATACCTTGCAATGTTTTCTCCGAAATCTGTGATTGGGTACTGGTAAACTGCTTACCTGAGTAAACTGTGTAGCATCTGTAATTGTGGAATTATCTTTTTAGTTGAGTGAAAGATTGTTTATAAGCAGATTAATACCTGAGATTGTTTGTTTGCATGAATTCTGTTCATTATTGGGGAAGATGAACTGAGAATGTGATATCCTATATTACACTCTAGTGGAAAAGTGCGTAATAGTTTCATGAGTAATCTACATGTAGTCAACACACTTCCAATATTGAATAAGTTATTACTCTTACGCTCGTAAAAAAAAAATATGGTGTAACTGAACAGGTGAGACTGAGCCATTCAAAGTTTTTTTCTGCACTTAATATGACTTTTGGCTCTGTGCTTAAAGGCAGTGGATCTCTTTTGCATGCGTAAAAATTAACATTGTGTAAATACAATGGCATTTAGAAGAAAATGCCATCCGGGAACCTTTAGCAAAATATAGGAGCTAGAAACTCAGTTTAAGTGGAATTATAGTGACCGTTAGACTCTGATTGAATTTTTTTCTTGCGAGGAAAAAATTCCTTCGATAGAACGTACACTAAACGACTATTGTTTTTCTTTCGCATTTTTCAAATTCTGAGCAATTACTCTCACCCAGATTTCACAGACATGCCCTTCATTAATAGCCTGCCCTAAGGGCATGGGTTATCTTTTCCTGGTCTGCAGGGATGTTTGCAAATGAGATCCACTGCCTTTAAAGTTTGATAGACATTTAAGTTGCTAACAGTTACTTTAAACTGGAAGTAGTCCGAAGTACTGCCTTTTAAATGTGCAATTTATTGTTTTGATGAAAGAACAACCCTTATGTGCAGTTACACAGCACTGCCTCACAATCCTATGACACAGGGTATTATACAGCATGTTTAGTCATCATGCATACAACAGGGCTCGACACTAGCACTTGCCCACTTGCCCGGGGCAAGTAAAATTTCACGTGGGGCAAGTAAAAACTCAAAATGGTAAACATTACTTGCCCGATTGGGCAAGTAAAATTTTGATCATGAAATGAGCAAAATATGTCCCTAAACAACAAAAATATGTCTAAAATTTTGTGTTCAGGTCTATTTCAACATTATTTCGTACATTGTAATTTATTTTATGACTCAACTTCATACATGTAAATCACACCTATTTGCAACACCCAGAATTAAAACAATAAATGTCCAATGCTATAAAAGCCTTATTGTTTAAGTTCAGTGAGAAATAATTTTTAATGTTCTTGTTTATTGTTTATCGGGCAAGTAAATCTTTCATTCGGGCAAGTAAATCTTTCATTCGGGCAAGTAAAAATCTGAAAGTGATAATTTCACTTGCCCGACGGGCAAGCAGGCAAAAAAGTTAGTGTGGAGCCCTGCATACAATGGTCAAAATAATATGTTTTTGTTTTGAAATCTCAGCAGAATTCTAACTTGTGTTTGATTCCAGGTCCTTGTATTAACTGGTTTCAACAGAAAATCTATTTTAAGCTCAGTCCAGCCACTTAGACCATAGACTTGTTTGATGTACATACTGCTTTAAAACAGAAATGTGAATAGTTCTACCTAAAAGTTGATCATAATTTTTTTCTTCTCACCTGACCACTTTGCTAACTGTATCTTAATATATTATGCGATTATTAATTATTAGAATTTTGTAATGATACATGACAAGTTGAAGGATCTGCCACAGACCAGAGAGAAACATTGGCTCAGTATTCAGTAATGTCGATCTGCTTTGAGTGACCAGTCAGGACTCGGGACTAGGGTGGGATAGTAGTGCATTTGTACTCTTTTAACTTGTAAGAATTCCTTAAAGGTAAATAGCATGTTGGGGTCCTCAACTTAGACTGAAACTATTCTAGAATCAAGTAAACTACACAAGGATTCTGCTGTGAAAATCTTGTGGTCAAATGTTGATTCATTGTAGAATAACTACCATACATGTAAATATCCCTTGTGGCAGACAAATCTTGTGTAGCTTTCTATGGGATTTATTTATCTTGAGCCTCAAGAGAAATAAACTACTGGTATGTTCATTGCTTGATTCTCCTTAGGTAAAGGCAATTCCTTCCAGCTGGGAGATTCACTCCAACTGGTGTATAGTTGGTATATGTTTCAACTCATTTGGTTCTTGAGGCATTTTCAAGTGTTCCCAATCACAGCATTAACCTTTAACTGGCAATTTTCCTTCAGACATTGGTAGAAAATTATTTGCATAATTATAATTCATGATGATTGATGATTCACAAGTCCTTAGTTTACACTTCCACTAACAAAAGAGCTAGACAAATTGATGTAGCATGCATTGTTTTGCAGGTGATATTATGAAACATAAACCAATATTTTGATTCATTGTGATGAATGGGTAGATCAACACCCGATACAATTTTGTCCTCTTCATTGTTTTTTAATGAAATGTGAGTCGCATAAAGCACAAATGTTCAGGGTATGTAGTTGATCGTCAAACAATGAGGGCTTTGAATTGAACATCTCGAAAGCTTCATCCTGTTCATGACACTGATACTTCCTTGTTACTTAAAATGTCAAGGACCTGATAGTTTGCAGACAAAACCCTCATTTGTCACAATGCACAAATAGGGTCTGAAAAATCTGTGATGTAGACTACCATTTACATAGGCCCTGTGTATTATATCCTCCTGACAAACCAGTGAGTCAACAAAGTAGATTTGGTTCAAGTCACTTTGATATTTTTAAGCATTCTGTGTAAGTGACAAAAATGTGGTCTTTGCTTGTAGACTACTGAACTGCAGGGTAGAGGATTCAATCAAACCGCAACAAACTTGTTCCTGTTGTTTGATCTGGCTGTGTTGAATAATTCATGTATTCAACCATCTGTTTTTCAGCAGAGTCACATGAAGCAGAGCTTTTAACTTTACCTAAGGATAATGTAGTTTGACTCAGTGGCAGATCTATAAATTTAGAAAAAAGGGAGGTACCCATTCATTATGTAGACAATCAATGATCGCAAAATGTCTAGTAATTTTATGTAAAAGGGGGAGGAGCATCATATAATTATCAAGACATTACCAATGGTCACAAAATGTCTTGTAATTTTGTATTTTAGGTCGTGATCACATTACATATATGTGGGTTCGTACCTAGGTAGTGAAAGTGGTGTCGATCCACATTGTGTTCGCGTTCACACTACCCAATAATCCACATCGAAAGTGAGTTATGACGTAAGTGGCGCGAATCACTTACCCGGATGTTAGAATGACCCGGAAGTGAAGCGCCGTTACCCGGAAACAAATTGAAAGTCGGCATATCCAAGATGGACGACACTGTATTTGCAGCTGTGTCGTATTTGCACACTGCATTTCGCCGTAGAAATCGCATTCGCCGATCTCGTGCAAAATTTAGATTGCGACAAAATGTATGCAATATATGATTCTTTCATTGCCATCTATCAAAGGCAAATGCTAATCCGCATGATTGTTACAGAGGGACTGATTTTTGCGTACAGCGAGATGCGAACTTTAAAAGATGGCGACCGATATTTGGGATTTCCCGCGGTACGTGTCAGAGGGCGTTAGGTCACTTCCGGTATATGTGGAGTCGATCCAGATCGACTCCACATATTGCGTTCACATTACGAAATTTAACTCACCTCCTCGGGTCGAAACTACCTCGATCAGGTAGTTTCGATCCACATCGTGGATGTGGAGTCGATGTAGGGTCGAAACCACTTGTTTTGTGTTCACATCAGTGGGGGAAGTGGTTTCGACCTAGGGTCGACTCCATGTCCCTACATCAAATGTGCCTAGTGTGATCACGACCTTAAAAAACCTGGGGCACCACTTAGAATAAATGAAGGCAAAACCAATGGTCACAAATTCTAGCTGATTCAAAAAAGGGGGGGGGGGGGTGGGGTGGGGGGGGGGGGGTTTGCCAGCATTGAGATCAATTGTTTTTTAAAATGTATATTATTTCCAAAGGGTGTGTGTGTGTGCCCCCGGTGTACCCCTAGACCTGCATCTGGTTTGCCATGCAGTAAAGTGAAAGAGAAATTGACCATTCATTCTCTTTCGAAGGTAGCCATGGTGTGTGGGTAATGTACATAATGTGTGTTTTGTTATTCATGTAAACAGTGAATTGTAAGCCAAGCAAAGTCCATGTTGTATAACAATTGAGTCGGCTGAAAGACTTGTGTAAGGCAAATTAAAGGCTCGGAATCTCATTTGCACCCCTTCCACAACACCGCAAAGTATCACACATGCCAGTAGGCTAAATTAAGAGCATGTCTGTGAAATCTGAAGATCATTAATTACTTAGAATTTGAAAAAATGTACCAAAGAGCAATTGTTCGAGTTAGACCAATCGTGAGTTTTTAAAGAATTGAATCAGTGAGTTGTTAAAGAATTATCATCTGTAAATCATAAGTTCTTAAAGAATTTAATAACAGATGTCAAGGAATTGCAAAATAGTAAGTTGTCAGAGATTTGCATGAAACAGTTGGTTGAATGGGTAATGCAGTAAAGTCAGTGGTTATATTTGGAATTATCCTCCTGTTGATAAATGATAACCAAACTTTTTTTTCCTTATACCCACTTCAAAAACATAATAGTCTGTTGACATTTCAGCTCAAGTTTAACAAGTTTAACTGTTGTTATCTAATTAATGCTTGGGTCAAACAATAAAGCTGGAATCAGATTTTCAGTGGATCAGGTTTATTCAGCTCCATACATATAACGGGCATTAAAATGTCCACAGTTTCAACCCCATACTTACTCACTGTAAAAAAGAGTGTATGCTGATTATGTTGGTAGTGTCAGTACAAGAGATGGGGTAATTAATTTGGGTCAATTTTCTACTCCCCCGCCCCCCCCCCTCCCCCCCCCCCCCGTAAAATTGTTTTCACTGATTGATTCACACAAATTGATATGATTGTAAATTCATACATGTACTAGAAACTTTGAACATTTTAACATCTTCAGGAGTAATATATAGTGTGATTCAGCTACATGTACTGAATCCAACTAGGTGTTGAACAGAAAAATTGCAAGAAACTATCTCTGTCCAACAATCCAAGAATCAGTTGAACGTAAAGCCGTTTAAAATGTAACTGTTAAAATCAAGATGTCTGTGTACTGCTCTCAGCACCATGGCAACAAAGGAGTGAAAAAAAAACACCTCTGACTTCTCATGTGATTTTACAAGTGTGGTTTAAATTGAGATTCAACTCACTTCAACAAGTACATGTTGTTTTCTTTCATACTGCAGCGTTCATGTACCAGAAAGGTCATTTGGTGTATTGGTCATTTGATGTGTTTTCATCACTTAACCCATTGGAGACTAAGTACGAGTTAACTCGTGTTGGGGTCTATGGAAAACGCGTGTTATAGCAAAATCAAATCGTCTCCAACAGGTTAATACAATGTATGTAAGTACTGACATTTACCTCAGCACAAATAACATTGCATCACTCTAAAAACACTCTTAAAGGTCCTCTGCAATCCAAGTGTGTGTTGACTTCTATTGATGCCTATTGGTATGCACATCACCAAATCACTAATTATTTCATGAAGCATCATATATTTAAAAACATGTTTTAGACATTTTTTCTGCACCCCGCTAAGCCCCACCTCTAAAAAAAATCCTACAGATCATTAAATATTCATATTCCAGTTTTGACATCGCCATACTGTAACAGTTTACCTGAACAATAGACAAAGTTACATGTATGTGTTTTCACATTCATTGCTATTGCCATGGAGGTAGAAAGAGGCCCCCTGAAAGCCTTTGAATCATAATAGCCAGTACTATGTCAGAAAGAAACATTTGCATAAAAACATGTGATGCTGTTGAAAGGACAGGTGGTAAAACCATTGAATGGAAATGCACATACATGTAAGTTTGTCTATTGTGCCCCCCCCCCAATGACAAAAGGGCATAACTGACATTTTGGTGTTTTTGAGATATTGAGCAAAATGTATTTTGTTCAACACATACTCATCACATATTCAGTGTTCTTTTAACAAGCGAATTATGAAACAAAGGAACACTTCCAATTATTTTTTTTTCTGCAAGTTTAACATGATGTACTGAGTCCCCTACACTATATAACCCAATTTTGAAAAAAATGTCAGTTATGCCCTTTTGTCATGGGGGGGGGGGCAGTATTGTTCAGCTCAAGTGTTACAGAATGATGATGTCACAACTGGAATATGAATAAAGATGATCTGGAGCAGTTTTTTTTTTTTTGAGGTGGGGCTTAGTAGGATGCAGAAATATGTTTTAAGAAATGTTTAAAAAATATGTGATGCATATTTTTATGAAATTATTAGTCATTTGGTGATGTGCAGAACTATAGGCATCAACAGAAGTCAACATGCATTTCGATTGCAGAGGACCTTTAAGAGTATTTTAGAGTGATGCAATGTTATTGTGCTGTGGTAAATGTCAGTACTGACAATTGTATTAAGTGATGATAATGCATCAAATGACCAATACACCAAATGACCTTTCTGGTACATGAAAACTGAGAAAACAGCATACTTGTTGAAGTGAGTTGAATCTAAATTTAAACATGTATAAAAGAAAAATAAGTTATTTTGAGACTTTTTTAGGGGGAGGGGTGGGCTTATAATATTTTGAAAGCTACAGTATGAAAGAAAACAACATTTACTAGTTGAAGTGAGTTGAATCTAAATTTAAACATGTAAAAGAAAAATAAGTTATTTTAAGATTTTTTTTTATGGGGGGGGGGTAGGCTCATATTATCTTTCGTGATCACATTGTAATTACAGTATGTACATTTGCCATTGTGCACAAAAAGTGAAAGTAACAAAATTATGTATCCATTGCTACATGCATCAGAAATATTGTTTATCATATGTATCCTGGATATAAGGTTGGAAAATAGAAGTAATATAAAAGAAATGTTTTTATTCGTGTTGTGACCTCCAACATGTACATGGAAATCTCCATTGTAGAAACCATTGTTTCAGTTTCACCTACATGTATTACTTAATTTCTAGTACTTTAACATGGAAATCCAGCTTAGGTCACAAAGATAAAACTATGTTGTACATGTACCTACTATTTAATGGACAGAGGAACATTGGTTACTCTTCGGACACACAAAAAAAATCAAAATTATTAGCATACACTGTAAGTGTGCATGTATGGTTAGTGTAAAACTTTCATTTTACACAAATGTTATTTATAATTGGAGATGACTACATGTATGCTTACTTGAGAATAAATGTATAGTACTTACGCCATGAAATGTATTAATATTGTAACATGCACCGAATACCTTATTTCCTCTACTTCTCGATAACATACACATCACATGCATTTGATCGTTGATGTGCTTATCAAATTACCACTTCTATGGTATGGGTGTAATTGTGTATGACTTTAAAGTAACAGGCTAACATTGTGGAGCTTCAATTTAAAAAAATTGTCCAACTTTGATATCTGAGCTACATAGTTGTGTTTAAATGGACAAATAAACACCCTAAAAAACAAAAGTTTGGGAAGTTATGCTGCCACTGGCAAGATATGAATGAATAAACAATACTCGGACCGAGTACAAAATAGCCTAGATCCACACGCAGTAAGTCTGTGGAAGGAAATGGGCAGGTGAGTCCAGTCAACTTACGATTTTCACTTTTTTAAAGCACTAAATAATCATTTTGAAATACAATTTTTTCAAGGCTTCATTTTTACACCTTATCAAAGGCACTTGGAGCATGGAGGATCATGTAGCTCACATTTTTTAAACTGGGCATGGTCAATGTTAGCCTGTGGCTTTAAACTATGTCAGGATGTAATGCTAATTTGAATACCATACCTGCATATCCATATTGTCTTGTGTCTTGTGTGGTAACAATTGTGATAATTTTATTTCTTCATTTACACAAATATACTATTTACAATTACTGAATTTTCTCAGTATTTATGGCCACTTGTGAAAACAACTGACCAACCCAAGGTGCCACCATACCAGTGTTGTATTGGAGACCCCCCCCCCCCAAAAAAAACACAACTTTTCCATAGGGTTTGTACAGGTGGCTCGGACCAAGACCGAGACCAAGTCTGGCCTCGGATGCAATACCGCACCAAACAATAATTCTAAATTCCATTATAAAAAGCAATTGGATTTTTGTTCAGTGAGGCACAACAAAAACAGAAAAGTTGCATGTTACGACTATGTTCATAAACATACTGGTATGTAATATTTCATAATTCCTTAGTTGACTTAGGAGAGCAGTTACCTGCGTGAACAGTTATATACACACTGTACATGTACGTTTGTAATCTCTTGTGGATTCAAAATCAATTTTATGCCTATTTGCTGTATGCAAGTATTAAAGTACGGCGTTCTCAAAAAAAATTGTGCAAAGGAAAAGTGCCCTCTCTGGCAATTAGAAAATAATATTGTGACAGTGCCACTTTTACCATAGTCAATGATCGCATCAGGCCCTGTACCTGGTAAAACTGGTACATTGTGATTTTACCCTTTCGTTGTTAACAAACATATCTTAAGATTGAAATAAGTTTATATTGAACAAAACAAATGACATTTGAAAGCGTAGACAATACCCTTGACGTTGATGTAAGCATCCGTCAAAACGATATTTTGTAAGTGTCAGAAATGGCGCTTTTGACTCGCACAATTTTTTTTTGGAGACACACTGTACACTGTACATCCACCCATGAAATGTGTGCAGTTGTACTTTTGACTGCCTCAGTGTGAACTTGTAACACTGTTCTTTATTTGTATTGATATATGTACAATTAAAAGTGCAAGTCAAAACACCTGTTGAAGCAACAATCTTATATTCTTTATTTGTTGATTGCAAATGTTCATACTTTTTTATTTGCTGCGATGTGAATGATATTGACTGTGAATGCCTCTGCATATTCTAAAGGCTGAAATTGTTTACTTGGAACTTGGAAGGATGTGACTTATGACAGGATCCCATTTGCTCTAGTGTGTATCATCAAAAAATATTGAAAGAATAAAATCTGATAGAGTGATCAACAAACACATCTGTAGAAATGAAAGTTATTTTTTTTTAATGCCAAGGACGTTTGACAAACACATTTAACATGTGATAGTGTTGATTCTCAGGCATAATGAAAACTTAGAAACACTAGCATTAATTTGTTGTATATTTTAAACAAATTATTTAATCATTATTGTGATAGAGTGATGTCGATTGTAATGGTTTTTGAGAAACAGGTTGTGAGAGTGATATGTGGTTATGCCCCGCAAAGTGGGAGAGCGAATATGGAGAAGGAACGTTTTTATGATGAGATGGCGAGCGAGTGGGATGTTCAAAGTTTGGGTGAACTAGTTTTGTGTATGGGGGATTTTAATGGACACGTGGGAAGACGGATTGACGGATTTGAAGGGGTACATGGAGGATTTGGAATCGGGGAAAGAAATTTGGAAGGGAAGATGTTACTGGAGTTTTGTGATGAGAAAGAAATGTGCGTGGCCAATACTCGGTCATTGAAGGATGACAAGAGGAAAGTTAACCTTCAACTCAATGGGGAAACAAAACTGAGATAGACTTCTTACTTAGTAGGTAAGGGTCAGAGGAGGTTTTTGAGAGATGTGAAAAGAATACCAGGAGAACTTCAACATTAGTTTGGGTTGTTTGTAGATGTGGAAAATAAGAAGGTGAGAAGGTGGTGAGAAAAGGTGATGGTGGATGAGGAGGAGAGTGTGGAGTTAAGGAGGAAGAGGTAAGAAAGAGTTTTGAGGGGACGGTTGGAAGCTTCGTGAGCACTGACGCCACCAGATTTGTGGGGGTGTTTTCAAACAGGAGTGTTACAGGCATGTGACGAAACTTGCGGGAAAATGAAAGGCAGCGAGAGATAGAGGAGGACACATGGTGGTGGAATGAGGAGGTGAAGGAGGCGATTGCAAGAAAGAAGGATGCGCGTAAGGAAATGCTTAAAAATGTTACCTGAAGAAAGCCAAAGCAAAGTCACAAAAAACATGAAAATCGAGCCGAAAAGGTGGTGGCAAGAGCCATGAGGGAGGAGGCTAAGAAGGAGTTGAAGGATTTAGAGGAGAGTCCCGAATAGGGTGTATGGGATCGATAAAGGCTAAGAGAAGGGAGGAAAGGCATGTGGAGGGGAACAGATGCGTTGAGGGGACGAAGATGGAAGTTTTGACTTTTAGTGAGAAGGACAGAGGGCGGAGTGTGGAAAAGGCATATGGAGAAAATTTATGAATGAGGAGCACGAAGTGATCAAGAGGGTGGAAGCTAACAGAGTGGAAGGGCCGGTTGAAAGGGTTAGTCGCGGAAGAAGTGAGTGAAGGCAATGGGGGCAAAATGAAAACCGGGTAAGGCCTGCTGGACCCTCGGGTATGGAGTTGTCGGAGCATGATTAGTGCACGCGGGGCGAGATAGGGATTTGGCGTCATGATAGAGATGCTGCCAGAGAGTGTTTTGATGGAGGAGGGATGCCGAGATGAATGGACACTAGCCGTGGTCGGTCCCAATTTCTCAAAGGGGAAATGGTGATTCAATGAGCTTGCGTGTGCGTTATAGGGTGGTATTGCTTGGAACATGGAATGAAAGATAATGGAAAGGGTTTTAGAAAATAGACTTAGGAAAATAGTGAGTGCGGATGGGATGCAGTTGGCTTTATGCCAGGGGAGGGAACAATGGATGCAGAGTATTATTATTCTCAGGAGACTTCAGGAAGAGTACAGAGCGAAGGCGAAAGAAGTTGTACATGTGTGTTTGTTGATCTGGGAGAAGCATTTGATAGAGTCCCAAGGAAGGTGATAGACGTGGGCGATGAGATAAGAAAGTATACCGGAGGCAATGGTCAGATGATGATGAGTTTGTATGAAGGGGCTCAAAACAAGAGTTAAAGAGTTGGGCAGAGTTAGTCTGAGAATTGACAGCGTGGAAAGTGGAGTGCATCAAGGTTCTGTGTTATCGGCCACTGATTTTTGCAATTGTGATTGATGTGGTTACAGAGAATTGCAAGAGAAGGTTTGATGACGAGATGCTGTATGCTGATGATTTGGTTTGTGATGAGTGAGACGTTGCGAGGAATGAGGGAAAAGTTCTGGGAAATTGGAAGATGGCTTTTGAGAGCAAGGGGTTTGAAGGTAAACCTTGGAAAGACAAAAATGATGGTAAAGTGGAAGCAGAAGAGGAAGTATCAGTGAGTAAGGTACACCATGCGGCGATGTGTGGAAGAGAGTGAGGGCAAATTCAGTGTCTGTGTGGGAAATGTGGCGAAATGGATTCATGGGAGATGCACAAGGATGAAGAGAGTGACCCGAGGTTTGGCAAGAGATTTGTGTGTGGAAAATGTGGAAAAGAGCACCAGAAGAGATGTGGAACATGTTGAAAAGTTGTGTGATGAGGTGGAAACAGTGAAGGAGTTTACATACTTGGGGGACAGAGGTGAGTTGTGAGTGGAGGGTGCAGTGGCAGCTGTGACAGCAAGGCGCAGATTTGGATGGGTTGAAGTTATGGGAATGTGGAGAGTTGTATTATGGGAAAAGATTTCCTCTAAAGATGAAAGGATTAGTTTATAAGAGTTGTGTGAGATCGGGTGATTTGTATGGAGTGGAAAACTTGGTGTTTGAGAGTGAATGAGATGGGGATTCTGAGAAGGACTGAGAGAGCAATGGTGAGAGCGCAATTGTGTGGTGTGAATCTGATGGACAGGAAGAGACTGAAGGTGTTGATGCAGATGTTGGGTTTAGAACGAGACGGTGGATCAGATGGCGAGAGCCGCGAACGGAAGTACGTTGGTATGGACATGGTCGTTGAGGGACAGATGTTGATTCATGTTTGAGAAGGGCGCTTGAGTTTGAGGTGGTGGCCAGAGGGGAAGGCGGGCGGACTGAAGAAAGACATGGAAGAAAGCAGGTGCGTGGAGGGGAGAGTAGGAGGGTTGGGTTGAGGGAGGAGGATGCGCCGCAATAGAGTAAAGGTGAGGAGGGGGCCGAAGGTGATTTCTGGTGAGTGCGAGGTGAATCCGGCCACCCCCGTAGCTTGGGGACTAAACCAGGATTTAAAACCTGGATTGACTACTTACTACTACTACTACTATTAACAAAAGTAACAAAAGTGAGTATAAGCCATTACTGGTACTCGTTTTGATATATACAAATATTTTAACAAATAAGGTGGACAAAGAAGTACTGTCTGTCTGTCTGTCTTTGTGAGTACATCATTGAATACTGAATAATGTACATTATGTGATGCGGTGTGGATTTTTTTTTTTTGCGGGCGGCGGGGGGGGTGTTTGTGTGCATGTCACTGTGTATGTGCATGTGTGTATGTGTACATGTATGTGTGTGCTTCGTGCAAGGAGCTCTTGTTCATATGTGTGTGCCATGTGTGTGTGTGTGTGTGTGTGTGTGTGTGCAGTGTGTGTGTGCTGTGTGTGTGGCTGTGTGTAGCGGGATGTTTTCTCTTGTGTAATTTATCTTTAAATAATTTTGCATTAAAGACTGTGTCATGATTTTGCACACCCTAATATGAGCTTAATTAAGCAAAATAAGCTAAAATCATTCCAGTGTACTGCTTCACCTAAATCTTCACCTCTCACATAAGTTTAGGGTCATGGTTGCCAGGTTTTCTGATTCTGCAAATTGCCAAATTACATGCCAAATTCATGTGAAAAAAGAAATGCCAAATTCGCATTTGATGTAGTTGATAGGCAATCATAGCCTACAATTGGTTAGAAATAACGTAATCAATTTATAAACACTTTTGAAACTCTGGCTGTTGGCCAAAATGGGTGTGTCACGGTTTCTGCGCAACAGATTTTGACGTGAAAGAACATGCACACTGCCTACTTTTGGACTCTTGTGGCACCTTGTTTTTTACTGAAAATCCTCTGAAATTGGGCGTTTTAGAATGATTTTCAGGTATGCCATTGTAAAATGCCCCCCCCCCCCAAAAAAATTGCCAATAAAGCATTTGCGATGCACTATTGAATTATTCTCGCCTCTTTG